>SJXQ01008257.1:140341-203341 GCA_006408695.1 Aepyceros melampus | reverse complement strand
ACAATTTGATCTCTGGTTCCTCTGCCTTTTCTAAAACCAGCTTGAACATCTGGAAGTTCACGGTTCACGTATTGCTGAATCCTGTCTTGGAGAATTTTGAACATTATTTTACTAGCATGTGAGATGAGTGCAATTGTGCGGTAGTTTGAGAATTCTTTGGCATTGCCTTTCTTTGGAATTGGAATGAAAACTGACCTTTTCCAGTCCTGTGGCCACTGCTGAGTTTTCCAAATTTGCTGGCATATTGAGTGCAGCACTTTCACAGCATCATTGTTCAGGATTTGGAATAGCTCCACTGGAATTCCATCACCTCCACTAGCTTTGTTCATAGTGACACTTTCTAAGGCCCACTTGACTTCACATTCCATGATGTCTGGCTCTAGATGAATGATCACACCACCATGATTATCCAGGTCATGAAGATCTTTTTTGTACAGTTCTTCTGTGTATTCAAAGCACAAATAAATAAAGGCTTAAAACTCTCAGTTTGTCCTCAAATTAATGTCTGGATTTTTCTGAATTCTTTTTTTTGAAAATAACAACCAAGAAAATTAATCTAGAAGATTTCAGGTTTTAAGATTCCAATCACTCAGGTCAAAAAAAAAAAGATGTAAAATTGTGCAAAATCTCAAAATTTAAAAGAAATTTAAGGTACACACAGGGCTTCCTTGGTGGCTCAGTGGTAAAGAATCCATCTGCTAAACAGGAGACTTGGGTTCTATCTCTGGATAAGGAAAAAGCCGTTGGAGAAGGAAACGTCAACCCACTTCAGTATTCTTGCCTGGAAAATCCAATGGAGAGAGCAGCCTGGTAGGCTACAGTCCATGGGGTTGCAGTTGGACATAACTTAGTTGTTTAGTTGACTAAACAACAACACTAACAAAATATACACGTGTAACTAAGAACAAAGCTCACTTCCGAAAGGTTTTGCATTTCTTTGAAATGTCAGGCAATCCTTCAGGCTCTTTCCTTTTATTTTTCTGAGCTGTGATCTGACATAGCAAATAGATATGGAATACATCTGACTCACCTGTGAATTGTCCATCCAAAAGATGCATTTAGGTAAGTATTGCTTTAGATAACTTGATTAAAACACAACAGAGGCAAGAAGTAAAAAACCCCACAGGCAGTCTATATCATTCAATGTGTATGAGGTTATAATTATAGGAATAAAGTCACTAATATTAAAAGGATCTATAAGACAGGCTTGAGTCTTATTTATTTAATTGAATCTCAAGGGTTATCACAGATATGGTTCAATATTTCTATAATATGATAGCTTTGATAAATTAGCATGGATATTTATTTATTTTCACTTTTCCTAAAATAATTTCTTCAAAGACTGAATTTGCTGTTGTTTACCATGGTATATATTACAATATAAATTGAATAATCTTGTAATCTTTATTATCATTTACATAAATGTAGTAAGAGAGAATAAGAAGACAATCTGTTTCCTTATAAACATTACATCATTACCATTAGGGTAGAAATTTGGAAATTATCTCTCAAGATTTAATTACACCCACTGGAATCTTAGAAGCCATATATTGACTTGTGTTACTCAACATTAATCATTTTTATGTGCTGTTTAGAGTCATGGAGAAATCCATAATAGATCTTTTTTTCATAATTTAGCTTCTTTTGCTTTGCTTAGTCCCCTTTCACCTGTTGTGAATGTGTGAATAAGGAACAGAAGTGTCAGTAGAACCTAAGGGAACAGGTTGGGTAAAAAGTAGTAATTAGTTCCTACGTTGAAGGTCAGGAATGGTGGTGGTAAGGATANTGAATGGATAAGAAAGCTGTGGTACATATACACAATGGAGTATTACTCAGCCATTAAAAAGAATACATCTGAATCAGTTCTAATGAGATGGATGAAACTGGAGCCGATTATACAGAGTGAAGTAAGCCAGAAAGAAAAACACCAATACAGTATACTAACACATATATATGGAATTTAGAAACATGGTAATGATAACCCTGTATGCGAGACAGCAAAAGAGACACAGATGTATAGAATGGACTTTTGGACTCTGAGGGAGAGGGAGAGGGTGGGATGATTTGGGAGAATGACAGTGAAACATGTGTACTATCATGTAAGAAACGAATTGCCAGTCTATGTTCGATACAGGATACAGGATGCTTGGGACTGATGCACGGGGATGATGCGGAGAGTTGGTATGGGGGTGGGAGGTTGGGGGGGAAGCGGTAGTTCAGGATTGGGAACTCATGTACACCCGAGATGGATTCATGTCAATGTATGGCAAAACCAATAAAGTAATGTAAAGTAAAATAAAGTAAAAATTAAAAAATTTTAAAAAAAACCTGAATTTGGAATAGGGTGCATTCTATCAGTACATTTGTAAAATACAGCTTTGCCCTGTTCTTTTTATTTTTCAAACAAGAAGGAAAAATGACACAAAGTTGAAACTATGCTTCACACTTTTATGTGTGGCTTCCCTGGTGGCTCAGATGGTAAACAATCTGCTTGTGATGCAGGAGAACTTGGTTCAATACCTGAGTCGGGAAGAACTACTGGAGAAGGGAATGGCTACCCACTCCAGTATTCTTGACTGGAGAATCCCATGGATAATCAAGCCTGGTGGCTTACAGTTCTTGTGATCCCAAAGAGTTGAAGATGACTAAGCGACTAACAGTTTCAGTGTTACATTTTTAAAATGAGTCCATAAAGGAATCAATTAAGGAAAACAACAAGGTATCTACTATTGTATTGATAGGATTATTATAGTTGGAAGGTGTTGAGTGTCCAGGTGAGGTTTCAATTGCATTGTGCTGTGCTTAGTCGTCAGTCGTGTCCGACTCTTTGTGAGCCCATGGACTGTAACTCAGCAGGCTGCTCTGTCCATGGGGATTCTCCAGGCAAGAATACTGGAGTGGGTTGCCATGCCTCCTCCAGGATACATTCCCAACCCAAGGATTAAACCCAGGTCTCCCACGATGCAGGCAGATTCTTTTCCACCTGAGCCACCAAGGAAGCCCGATGGCATTACAGTGGGACAAAGCCAGTGAATGAGGCATGTGTAAACTCTGCCTTGTCAATTAGCCCTCTGAGGTTTTGAACCAAGGAAACCAGACTCAACTAACATTTAGCTACATGAAGGGGCTTTTGAATCAAAGTTTAAATCCACAGTTCACAAAATCTGGATGCACATTAGAATCACCTAGTGGAACTTGTGAAAAATCCTGAAGCACTGGTCCCATCCCAGAGATTCTCATTTAATTGGTCCAGATTAGGATCTCAGAATTGGTTATATTTTTAAAATGCACCAGATGGCTTCAGGTGAAGACAGTTCAAACACCACTGGCCTGAACGGCCCTGCCATCTCACCCATTTCTCTCTCACACATTCCTCCCTGTATATGAATCCTGGGACCTCATGGCCAAGTTTGTTTATGGAAGACACGGTGAGAAAGAGAAGGGAAGGAGGAGAGAACAACCCCCTGGCAGCACCATGCACCTGACTGCCTGTGGTAGGAAACAAGGATGGAAGCTCTGCCTCCATATTTTATGATTTAAAGACTCTTTTGATGGTGGGACATAGCAGACTTGCAGACTGAGGTTCATACAGATGAAAGGAAGAACTCTGTTACTTATAGCTCCAAATTACCAAGCAGAGCCATGTGAAGGCTGTTTTCAGGGCCAGACTAGACATGGAGCTATAGGGGCAGCTTAGATATGGCAAGTGGGGCTGGGTTAGCTAAATTTCACAGCCTTCTGTAGATCAGCTAACATGAATAACTTCACAGAGTCACGTATTTTGGGTTGCTGCCCCAGGTCATGTTCATTTAGCCAAAAGAGACCCATGCAAAGGGAATTCACAAATGTTGTGGTAAGATTCCTGAGGGAGTCTGGGGCAGCAACCCAAAATACATGACTCTTTCTGCAGAGAAATGTATTAATATTTATTTTAAGTATGATAAATAAAGATTATAAGTAGCCTCGTGTCACTTCAGATGAGTTTTGTAGCCAAATGAGTTCGGCTTGGGTCAGGTGTTACTGCCAAGTGAGTTATAAATACAACTTTCTGTTTCCATAGCTTTATAGATTTCAGAACTTCAGATAAGAGGTTGTAGATCTATATCTTAGATATTATATGAATCTACACTGTCACACTACAGATAATTAAATAAATGATTCTTATAAAGGTTAAGAAATCCCAAGATAACTCATTCCATAATTCTTTACTAAGCACCACTGTCAAGGACTGTCAGGGGGTACTGCAGATACAAAGACAGCCATAATAGAATATCTGCTCTCAGGGGCCTTTTTGATAGAGAGGGTTAATTTGTAAAAAGAATGCACAATAAAGCATCTGCAGTGTTATGCTATAGGTATGACATCTGGTCAAGGCAAAAAGACCACAGAAGCATATAGAACAAGAGCCAAGACCTAGAGCCAAACTTCTTAATCTCAACATGAGAACATCTTTTTAAAAAAATAATTTTAAGAGTCATTTGTACAAAAGCAGTTCATGTTTAGTGGTGGAATGTTACAAGGTATGAAGAACTACACAAAAGAGAATAGAAATTACTTGGCATTTCACGGCCCTGTGATAACCAGTATCAACTAGTGTCTGCACAGTTTAGGTATTTTAGACTTTTGCTACCTTGGTTTTCATATCCTCTCTCTAGTTCCCAGCTGTGTGACTTTGTTGTTGTTGTTCAATCGCTCAGTCATATCCGACTCTTTGCAACCCCATGAACTGTAGCCCGCCAGGCTCCTCAGCCCATGGAATTCTCTAGGCAAGAATACTGGAGTGGGTAGCCATTCTATTCTCCAAGGAGTCTTTCCAACCAAGGGACTGAACCCATGTCTCCTGCATTGTCAACGGTTCTTTACCATCTGAACCATCAGGGAAGCCCAGGGAACTTCCAAAGCCAACCCCTAATTCCTATATTTTATTCCTGTAACATCTAAGGTGCCTCTTTCTTTAAAATTTATAAATCTAGAATTTTTTTTATATCAGAAGTGATTTTCAGGAAGGAAAACTTTATAGAGAGGAATCTGGAATTAGATTTGATTGTTTGATCAGATTTTAAGGCAGTAATGGCCCCACTGACAATAGAAATGAGACCCCAGCACCCACGACACATCATAGCAATATAGCCACTTACATCATCCGTACACTAAAGTCAGGAAGAAGTTGAAGTCAAGAGTTTGGACGACGAAGTGTCTGCTGCAGTAACACATTGTAGGTAAGTCAGGTGGTGTGTCATGACTGGGAATGGACGGGCTGATCCTAATTATGCTAGAAAACTGGAGGAAAAATTAATGATGACACTACTCAAGATCAAGATAAGAAGTTAAAAATCAACTATGAACTGGTGAAAATGTGGTCTTTTTTCTTAGAGTCACAAGGTCAAAATTTATTTTTAAAATGCAGATCTAAAATTTGATGTTGGAGTACCAGGATTACTATGTAAATGCAATATACAACCTTGCCATTTCTTGTGATAAGTAAGAGAACTGATTAGAGGAAAAAATCTAGACCCTAAAAATTGGGATGGGGACATTTGGCAGTTTTCAATGAAACTGAAACTCACAAATTCCTCTGATTCTCTCTTCCTGGTGGAAGCAACACTTAATCCACCATGTGAATTTAATTTTCTCTTTCTTGAGAAATTTGTAGTGATTTCTCATAAGAATTTGTAGTATACAAGTGGCCTTGCAAGGAATCATTTGATCCACCCAGTGACTCACACCTACTTCTTCTCATTGTTTCTAGTCTCAGATCTCAACAGGTACAAAGTGTGACCAGGAGGAAGTATTACACACACTAAAAGAATTTTAAGCCAACTTTTTCACTCTCCTCTTTCACTTTCATCAAGAGGCTCTTTAGTTCCTCTTCACTTCTGCCATAAGGGTGGTGTCATCTGCATATCTAAGGTTATTGATATTTCTCCCAGCAATCTTGATTCCAGCTTATGTTTCTTCCAGTCCAACGTTTCTCATGATGTATTCTGCATATAAGTTAAATAAGCAGGGTGACAGCCAGTTATTCTAGGGAATATGCGTGTAAAGGTATATATATATATGGGATTTCCTGGTGGCTCAGATGGTAAAGAACTCACCTGCAATGCAGGACACCAAGGTTCAATCTCTGCGTGGGGAAGATTCCCTGGAGAAGGGAATGGCTACCACTCCAGTATGCTTGCCTGGAGAATTCCTTAGACAGGAAAGCCTGATAGACTACAGTCCATGGGATTGCAAGAGTTGGACAGTTAATACTTTCACTTTTCACTTTCACATGGATATAATTATATATACAAACATATACAAATAGCTCATGCAGCTCATCTTCAAAAAAACACAAGCAACCCAATCAAAAAATAGGCCGTAGACCTAAACAGACATTTATCCAAAGAAGACATACAAATGGTTACCAAACACATGAAAAGATGCTCAACATCACTAATTATTAGAGACATGCACATAACAATTACCATGAGGTATCACCTCACACTGGTCAGAATGTCTATTATCAAAAAATCTACAAACAATAAATGCTGGAGAGGGCGTGGAGGAAAGGGAACACTCTTGTGCTGTTGGTGGGAATGTAACTTGATACAGCCAATACAGAGAACAGTGTGGAAGTTCCTTAAAAACTGATTACACTGACTGATATGAAAACATCCAACAGAGATCTGTAATGCAAGGGGTATGGTAACAACTCTTATCAGTTTGCCTGAGTGATTGACCAAAACCTGGATCTAACATAGCCTTGCAGTAAATAGAGTCAAGATGCCAGAACTTCTTTGACATACTGTAGAAAATGATCATCAAACAATGGCCCATGGCCGCATACAGTCTGCAAAATGTTTTTGTAATTAAAGTTTGGAACACAGCCATGCTTATTACTTGGTATATTGCCTAAGCTACTTTTGTACCAGAACAGAGCCGAGTGGTCTTGATGGGGACCATATTACTCACAAAACCGAAAATGTTACTTACTGTCTCTTTAATGAAAATGTTTGCTCACCCCAAGGGCTAGGGAGGGGCTGGAGTGAAATTTTAATGTGTGATCTGCTTGCCTATTCTCTTATCTGTTTACTCTGGAGGATCCAGAGAACTCCCTCTTCACCAAGGTCTTGAGAAGTACACAAGTGGAGATGAAAGATGCTTGATGACCTGAAATTCGGGAGTGACAGTGGGAAAGGCTACCTTTAAAAAGAGTGCCCTGATTTCAACTAGGATGATGGAATCCTGAAACTGTAGAGGTCAAGTGGAATACTAAGTTGCTAGTGACAAGGTGTGGATAATCACTAATGTGCAGCAGGCCCAGAGTAATCATCAGAATGGTTCGTTGAGCAGAGTTTTTTCCAGTGATCCATTGATCATGGTGGTGCTGGTACTGCACCCATCATGTATAGTGTGAATGGGCATTCTACTGAAGTCTTACCTGATCCCTAAATGAAAAGAAAGTCAGTCACAGTCCCTAACTCTATTCCCAGCTAGACTCAGTCTATAGACTGGATGGATGGAAGGCCATGTCTCCTTGAGAACGGACCAGGCTACGTTGCCAAAAACTTTTATGCAAACATTCCTCCCAACCTAACCCAAAGAGACTTATGGTCATTTACCTGGGCAACTATGAACTGGGATAAAAGAAAGAAATGCCAAAACATTTCAAGAAGTACTGCCACTGGACCAGAACTGATGGTGAATCCTTGAGATTCCAAATCTCACTGTAGTCCACCACCCCAGCAGAGTGGGGAATTATGGAGGTCCAATGATAAATGGAATTTTGGCTCAGATCCGTCCCAGAGTAGACCCAGCAGATTCCTAAACCCATCCTCTAGCAAGTAATGCCCACTGCAGCAGAGAACTATAAACCATTCAGAGAGCATCTTTTGGATGCTACTGGGTGCTGTAAACACTAAGAATATTACCCTCCCACCACCCTGTCTGTGCTCAGTTTTATCTGACTATGACTCCCTGGACTATAGCCTACCAGGTTCCTCTCTCCACAGGATTTCCCAGGCAAAAACACTGGAATAGGTAGCCATTCCCATCTCTAGGGGAACTTCTGGACCCAGGGATCGAACCTGAGTGTACAGTGTCTCCTGCATCGGCAGGCAGATTTTTACCACTCGCTCCATCTGGAAAGCCCTAAGAACATTACCATGAAACAGCAAATGACTAGGCAACCAGCGACACTCCTCATGAACTAGACATTGCCAAACTCACAAAGTCATAATTTTGGATTTGGCATAGGAACAGGGTACATGAATATTATACAAGCAAATTGTTTTGATATTTACTTTTTATTCATTCAACAAATTCAAATCTTCAGGTTCAGTATTTTCAGAACAGGACACCCATAAACTTTCAGGTCATACTGCTTTTTCTCTTTTAAAACAACTTGAGACTTCTTTAATCTTTCTTTTAGGGTATTTGCTTTGTGTCACTTAACCAGGTACCTAATAGATTTTGTTCAAAACTATTTGAAGTTGTTATATATAAGTTCTTTATTATTGTTAAGGATTGAATTGTGCCTTCCCAAAACACGTATGTTAAAGCATTAACCCTCTATGTGACTACTGGAGATAGATATTTTGAGGTAATAAAGTTTATATGAGATCATATTATAAGAGGGCTTCCCAGGTGACTCATTGTTAAAGAATTCACCTGACAATGCAGGAGATGCAGAAGACACAAGTTTGATTCCTGGGTCGGGAAGATCCCCTGGAGGAGGGAATGGCAATCCACTCCAGTATTCTTGCCTGGAAAATCCCATGGACAGAGTAGCTTGGCAGGGTACAGTCCACGGGGCCACAAAGAGTCCAACACAACTTAGAGACTAAGTACACAGGAGTTCATAAGGATAGGGCCCTAATCCAATAGCATTGTTGCCCTTATAAGAAGAAATCTCTCTATGCATGCACAGAGAAAAGGCCATGCGGAAAACACAGTAAGAGCTACCTGTAAGCTAGAAAGAAGGGTTTCACCCAGACCAAACCTGTTGGCACCTTGATCTTGTATTTACAATCTCCAGGCCTGTGAGAAACTAATTTTTATTGTTTAAGCCACTCAGTCCACAGCCTTCTACTACGGTAGCCCTAGCAGACTAATTACAATGACACAAAGCATACTTTTGGACAAATGGTGTTAGTTGCCCAATAATGTCCAACTCTTTGCGAACCCATCAACTGTAGCCTGCCAGGCTTCTCTGTCCATGGAACTCTTCAGACAAGTATAGTGGAGTGAGTAGCCATTCCTTTATTCAGGGGATCTTTCCAATCTAGGAAACAAACCTATATCTTCCATGTGGTAGGCAGATTCTTTACCATTAGAACCACCAGGGAAGCCCCCATGGAAACATCAATTCAGTTCAGTTCAATTCAGTCCCTCATGTCCGACTCATTGCAACCCCATGAATCACAGCACGCCAGGCCTCCCTGTGCATCACCAACTCCCAGAGTTCACTCAAATTCATGTTCATTGAGTCGGTAATACCATCCAGCATTCTCATCCTCTGTTGTTCCCTTCTCCTCCTGCCCCCAATCCCTCCCAGCATCAGGGTCTTTTGAATTAGTCAACTCTTTGCATGAGGTGGCCAAAGTATTGGAGTTTCAGCTTGAGCATCATGCCTTCCAAAGAACACGCAGGACTGATCTCCTTTAGAATGGGCTGATTGGATCTCCTTGCAGTCCAAGGGATTCTCAAGAGTCTTTTCCAACACCACAGTTCAGAAGCTGTTCACTCAAATTCATGTTCATTGAGTCGGTAATACCATCCAGCATTCTCATCCTCTGTTGTTCCCTTCTCCTCCTGCCCCCAATCCCTCCCAGCATCAGGGTCTTTTGAATTAGTCAACTCTTTGCATGAGGTGGCCAAAGTATTGGAGTTTCAGCTTGAGCATCATGCCTTCCAAAGAACACGCAGGACTGATCTCCTTTAGAATGGGCTGATTGGATCTCCTTGCAGTCCAAGGGATTCTCAAGAGTCTTTTCCAACACCACAGTTCAGAAGCATTAATTCTTTGGCACTCAGGTTTCTTCACAGTCCAACTTTCACATCCATACATCACCACTGGAAAAAGCATAGCCTTGACTAGATGGACCTTTGTTGGCAAAGTAATGTCTCTGCTTTTGAATATGCTATCTAGGTTGGTCATAACTTTCCTTCCAAAGAGTAAGTGTCGTTTAATTTCATGGCTACAATCACCATCTGCAGTGATTTTGGAGCCCAAACAGATAAAGTCTGACACTGTTTCTACTGTTTCCCCATCTATTTCCCATGAAGTGATGGGACCAGGTGCCATGATCTTCATTTTCTGAATGTTGAGCTTTAAGCCAACTTTTTCACTCTCCTCTCTCACTTTCATCAGGCTTTTAAGTTCCTCTTCACTTTCTGCCATAAGGGTGATGTCATCTGCATATCTGAGGTTATTGATATTTCTCCTGGTAATCTTGATTCCAGCTTGTGTTTCTTCCACTCCAGCATTTCTCATGATGTACTCTGCATATAAGTTAAATAAACAGAGTGACAATATACAGCCATGATGTACTCCTTTTCCTATTTGGAACCAGTCTGGTGTTCCATGTCCAGTTCTCACTGTTGCTTCCTGACCTGCATATAGGTTTCTCAAGAAGGAGGTCGAGTGGTACGCTATTCCCATGTCTTTCAGAATTTCCCACAGTTTATTGTGATCCACACAGTCAAAGACTTTGGCATAGTCAATAAAACAGAAATAGATGTAACCATCTGGTGATGTCCATGTGTAGAGTCTTCTCTTGTGTTGTTGGAAGAGGGTGTTTGTTATGACCAGTGTGTTCTCCTGGCAAAACTCTATTAGCCTTTACCCTGCTTCATTCTGTACTCCAAGGCCAAATTTACCTGTTACTCCAGGTGTTTCTTGACTTCCTACTTTTGCATAACAGTCCCCTATAATGAAAAGGACATCTTTTTTGGGTGTTAGGTCTTAACGGTCTTGTAGGTCTTCATAGAACCATTCAACTTCAGCTTCTTTAGTGTTACTGGTGAGGTATAGGCTTGGATTACTGTGATATTGAATGGTTTTCCTTGGAAACAAACAGAGATCTTTCTGTTGTTTTTAAGATTGCACCCAAGTACTGCATTTTCGACTCTTTTGTTGACCTTGATGGCTACTCCATTTCTTCTAAGAGATTCCTGCCCACAGTAGTAGATATAATGGTCATCTGAGTTAAATTCACCCATGCTAGTCCATTTTATTTCACTGATTCCTAGAATGTCAATGTTTACTCTTGCCATCTCCTGTTTGACCACTTCCAATTTGCCTTGATTCATGGATCTAACATTCCAGGTTCCTGTGCAATATTGCTCTTTACAGCATTGGACCTTGCTTCTATCACCAGTCACATCCACAGCTGGGTATTGTTTTTGATTTGGCTGCATCCCTTCCTTCTTTCTGGAGTTATTTCTCCACTG
Source organism: Aepyceros melampus (assembly GCA_006408695.1). Lineage (NCBI taxonomy): Eukaryota > Metazoa > Chordata > Mammalia > Artiodactyla > Bovidae > Aepyceros > Aepyceros melampus. The sequence continues at coordinate 191,905 of SJXQ01008257.1, read as the reverse complement.
ATCTCCAGTAGCATATTGGGCACTTACAGACCTGGGGAGTTCCTCTTTCAGTATCCCATCATTTTGCCTTTTCATACTGTTCATGGAGTTCTCAAGGGGAGAATATTGAAGTGGTTTGCCATTCCCTTCTCTAGTGGACCACATTCTGTCAGACCTCTCCACCATGACCCGCCCGTCTTGGGTGGCGCCACATGGCATGGCTTAGTTTCATTGAGTTAGACAAGGCTGTGGTCCGTGTGATCAGATTGGCTATTTTTCTGTGATTATGGTTTGAGTGTGTCTGCCCTCTGAGGTCCTCTCACAACACCTACCATTTTACTTGCATTTCTCTTACATTGGATGTGCGATATCTCTTCATGGCTGCTCCATCAAAGCGCAGTCGCTGCTCCTTACCTTGGATGAGTCTCTCCTCCTGACCTTGAACATGGAGTAGCTCCTCTCGGCCCTTCTGCGCCTGAATAGCCTCTGCTCCTTGGACGTTTGATTGTTCTCTTGTCTGCCACCCCTGACCCATGGTAACTATTACATAAATTTTGTCAAACAAATCAGAGTTGAAAGATAAAGATTAAAACATCTAAAACAATAATGAAAAAGAAGCAGTATGTGCAATGAAGAACACCATTGGATATTCCAACTATGGATAAGCAGGAAGTTTTCACACCTAAATATTCTGTATATTTGTATACCAAATATACCAAATATTCTGTATATTCTGTATACCCAAACCAGCTAAATTTAACTAGCAAGTATTGCTTTATTCCTAAAAGGAAATATATTCAAGGTCATAGATGACATATATATATACAGGATATATATATAGGATGAAAGTGAAAGTCACTTGGTTGTGTTCAACTCTTTGCGACCCCATGGACTATACAGTCTATGGAATTCTCCAGTCCAGAATACTGGAGTGGTTATCCTATCCCTTCTCCAGGAAATCTTCTGGACCCAGGGAGCAAACCCAGGTCTCTTGCATTGCAGGCAGATTCTTTACTGTCTGAGCCACCAGGCAAGCTGAACAATGAGAGAAGCCACCAAAATGAGAAGCCCACCTACCACAACCAAACAGTAGCCCCTGCTTGTGGCAACTGGGGAAAGCCTGTTCACACTAATGAAGACCCAGAGTGGCCAAAAATAAATAAATAAATTAATTAATTTTAAAAAAAACTTAGCTGGGTCAGATATTTTCAGAGTCCATTCTCTGGTCCCACCCTCTTTGACCGTGATTATTTTATCATTGAAATTTCAGTATAAGTATTAATGATCCTCACAGAGGTTTTTCTCTCTCATTACAATATCTAAAGTTGCCCCAGGCCCTATCTCATTACCCTGCTTTATTTTCTTCATAACATTTGTGTCAATCTGAATTTATCTTAAATGTTTGTTTTCTTTTTACATTTTTACCTTCCAATAGAATATATATCCCTTGTGATCTTGTTTTTGTGCTCACTGGAGTATCATCAGCACCTAAAAAGAACATGTGAAGGTCGCTCAGTCATGTCCAACTCTTTGGACCCCATGAACTATACAGTCCATGGAATTCTCCAGGCCAGAATACTGGAGTGGGTAACCTTTCCCTTCTCCAGGGGATCTTCCAAACCCAGGGATCAAACCCTGGTCTCCCACATTGCAGGCATATTCTTTACCAGCTGAGCCAGAAGGGAAGCCCAGGAATACCAGAGCAGATAGCCTATCCCTTCTCCAGAGGAATTTCCCCACTCAGGAATCCAACTGGGGTCTCCTGCATTGTGGGCAGATTCTTTACCAACTGAGCTATCAAGGAAGCCCTCCAAACATCACAGGGACTCAATAAATACTATAGGAGAGAAATATTTTTGGAAGTGACCATAAGAAAATTTTAAACCAAAGTTATGACCCATACTATGGCCTGCATTGTGTGAGTGAATGAAAGGTGCTCAGTCGTGTCCGACTCTCTGTGACCCCATGGAGTATACAATCCATGGAATTCTCCAGGCCAGAATACTGGAGTGGGTAGCCTTTCCTTTCTCCAGGGGATCTTCCCAACCCAGGGATTGAACCCAGGTTTCCCATATTGCAGGCGGATTCTTTACCAGCTGGTAGTCCATGGGGTCGCAAAGAGTCGGACATGGCTGAGCGGCTTTCACTTTACATTTTGTGAATTAACTTCAAATCTTGACACATTTATCCTTTCATTTTTCTTTTCATTATCTGATTTCGTCTCACTATGTTATATATATATATATATATCTGTGTGAATCATCCAAATAGTTTTTGGAGCAGGCAGCATATATATAAACAAACAAAAATCAAGATAGGTTTAGATTTCAAGTTATCCCCTCAAAACGTGTTTACTCTGAAATGAATGTGAAGTACCCCAGAAAACAATCATTTAAATATATATATATATAAAATTATTATATATGATATTGTATATAGTTAAATACTTGTTTGGGGTATATTTCAGGTTCTTTACAGAATACATATATAATATAGTACATAAATAATGATGTTATAACTAAACTATTTGACTTTTTGAGACCCCATGGACTGTCCCCACTCAGGCTCCTCTGTCCATGGAATTTTCCAAGCGAGAACACTAGAGTGGGTTGCCATTTCTTATTCCAGGGGATCTTCCCAACCCAGGGATTGAACCCATGTCTCTTATGTCTCCTGCTTTGGTAGATGGATTTTTTACCACTGGGCCACTTTGGCCTTCCCAGGCAGCACTATTGGTAAAGAACCTGCTTGCCAGTGCAGGTAGACTTAAGAGACATGGATTTGATCCCTGGGTCAGGAAGATAGCCTAGAGGAGGTCACAGCAACACACTCCAGTATTCTTGCTTGAAGAATCTTATGGACAGAGGAGCCTGGCAGACTGCAGTCCATAGGGTCGCACAGAGTTGAATGACTGAAGTGACTTAGCACACACTCACACACCTCGGAAGCCCCATATAATATTATAGCAATAGAGTATATGATTATACCAATACTTTATCATTTATAAATATAATACACAATATATAATATATAAATTCTGTCCTTTATCGTGGAGAAGGAAATGGCAACCCACTCCAGTGTTGTTGCCTGGAGAATCCCAGGGACGGGGGAGCCTGGTGGGCTGCCGTCTATGGGGTCGCACAGAGTCGGACACGACTGAAGCGACTTAGCAGCAGCAGCAGCAGTCCTTTTTCGAGCCCATCTTTGCATGAAATGTTCCCTTGGTATCTCTAATTTTTTTGAAGAGATCTCCAGTCTTTCCCATTCTGTTCTTTTCCTCTATTTCTTTGCATTGATCACAGAGGAAGGTTTTCTTATCTCTTCTTGCTATTCTTTTGAACTCTGCATTCAAATGCTTATATCTTTCCTTTTCTCCTTTGCTTTTCGGCTCTCTTCTTTTCAAAGCTATTTGTAAGGTCTCCGCAGACAGCCATTTTGCTTTTTTTGCATTTCTTTTCCATGGGGATGCTCTTGATCCCTGTCTCCTGTACAGTGTCACGAACCTCATTCCACAGTTCATCAGGCACTCTATCTATCAGATCTAGACCCTTAAATCTATTCCTCACTTCCACTGTATATCATAAGGGATTTTATTTAGGTCATACCTAATCTCTTCAAGAAAATTAGAGATACCAACGGAACATTTCATCCAAAGATGGGCTCGAAAAAGGACAGAAATGGTCTGGACCTAACAGAAGCAGAAGATATTAAGAAGAGGTGGCAAGAATACACGGAAGAACTGTACAAAAAAGATCTTCATGACCCAGATAATCATGATGATGTGGTCACTAATCTAGAGCCAGACATCCTGGAATGTGAAGTCAAGTGGGCCTTAGAAAGCATCACTATGAACAAAGCTAGTGGAGGTGATGGAATTCCAGTTGAGCTGTTTCAAATCCTGAAAGATGATGCTGTGAAAGTGCTGCACTCAATATGACACCAAATTTGGAAAACTCAGCAGTGGCCACAGGACTGGAAAAGGTCCGTTTTCATTCCAATTCCAAAAGGCAATGCAAAAGAATGCTCAAACTACCGCACAATTGTACTCATCCCACATGCCAGTAAAGTAATGCTTAAAATTCTCCAAGCCAGACTTCAGCAATACGTGAACTGTGAACTCCCTGATGTTCAACCTGGTTTTAGAAAAGGCAGAGGAACCAGAGATCAAATTGCCAATATCTGCTGGATCATCAAAAAAGCAAGAGAGTTCCAGAAAAACATCTATTTCTGCTTTATTGACTATGCCAAAGCCTTTGACTGTGTGGATCACAATCAACTGTGGAAAATTCTGAGAGAGATAGGAATACCAGACCACCTGACCTGCCTCTTGAGAAATCTGTATGCAGGTCAGGAAGCAACAGTGAGAACTAGACATGGAACAACAGACTGGTTCCAAATAGGAAAAGGAGTACGTCAAGGCTGTATATTGTCACCCTGCTTATTTAACTTATATGCATAGTACATTATGAGAAACGCTGGACTGGAAGAAACACAAGCCGGAATCAAGACTGGTGGGAGAAATATCAATAACCTCAGATATGCAGATGACACCACCCTTATGGCAGAAAGTGAAGAGTAGCTAAAAAGCCTCTTGATGAAAGTGAAAGAGGAGAGTGAACAAGTTGGCTTAAAGCTCAACATTCAGAAAACGAAGATCATGGCANNNAAATATCAATAACCTCAAATATGCAGATGACACCACCCTTATGGTAGAAAGTGAAGAAGAATTAAAGAGCCTCTTGATGAAAGTGAGAGAGGAGAGTGAAAACGTTGGCTTAAAGCTCAACATTCAGAAAACTAAGATCATGGCATCTGGTCCCATCACTTCATGGGAAATAGATGGGGAAACAGTGGAAACAGTGTCAGATTTTCTTTTTTGGGGCTCCAAAATCACTGCATATGGTGACTGCAGCCATGAAATTAAAAGACACTTACATCTTGGATGGAAAGTTATGACCTAGACAGCATATTAACAAGCAGAGACATACTTTGTCAACAAAGGTCCGTCTAGTCAAGGCTATGGTTTTCCCAGTGGTCATGTATGGATGTGAGAGTTGGACTATAAAGAAAGCTGAGTGCCGAAGAATGGATGCTTTTGAACCATGGTGTTGGAGAAGACTCTTGAGAGTCCCTTGGACTGCAAGGAGATCCAACCAGTCCATTCTAAAGAAGATCAGTCCTGGGTGTTCTTTGGAAGGACTGATGCTAAAGCTGAAACTCCAGTACTTTGGCCATCTCATGCGAAGAGTTGACTCATTGGAAAAGACTCTGATGCTGGGAGGGATTGGGGGCAGGAGGAGAAGGGGACAACAGAGGATGAGGTGGCTGGATGGCATCACCAACTTGATGGACATGGGTTTGGGTGGACTCTGGGAGTTGGTGATGGACAGAGAGGCCTGGCGTGCTGCAGCCCATGGGGTCACAAAGAATCAGACACAACTTCGCGACTGAACTGAACTGAAGGAAACAAATCTCTTACCAAAAAATGAAACAATACTCATGATTTTTACTCATTCATACACTATAGGAAAGATCTTACAACTAACCAGGAAAATGGAATCCATGTATCAGTGTCAAGGTCTTCTGAGGGATAACTTGGTAATTCAACTTCAAGAAGCTCTTAAATTTAAAGATGTGACAACTCCTAAAGTCCAGAAGTTGCCTTAAGTCACAGCATGAGTCATGAGTAGGTGCTATTTTTAAACCTAATTAAGAGCCCTTAAATTAAAAAAAAATATCTCCATTAATTTATGAAACCCATAATACTAGCCAATCCATGTTGTACCAGATGTGAGGACAAATTATATCTCAATACAGCTTCCAGAATGGTTCAAAAATGCACATAGGAATCACCAGGATAGCCTGTCTGCCCAGGGAGTTAGCAAATGCAGTTGGAAAGTCAAATTCAGTACAGTTCCTATTTTGATGATTTTTGGCAGTTAAAAAGAACATAACAGTGCTATGATGAACATTGGGGTACACGTGTATCTTTCAATTCTGGTTTCCTCGTGTGTATGCCCAGCAGTGGGATTGCTGGGTCGTATGGCAGTTCTATTTCCAGTTTTTTAAGGAATCTTCACACTGTTCTCCATAGTGGCTGTACTAGTTTGCATTCCCACCAACAGTGTAAGAGGATTCCCTTTTCTCCACACCCTCTCCAGCATTTATTGCTTGTAGACTTTTGGATAGCAGCCATTCTGACTGTTGTGAAATGGTACCTTATTTGATTTTGATTTGCATTTCTCTGATAATGAGTGATGTTGAGCATCTTATACCCCAATGTTCATCGCAGCACTGTTTATAACAGCCAGGAAATGGAAGCAACCTAGGTGTCCATTAGCACATGAATGGATAAGAAAGCTGTGGTACGTATACACAATGGAGTATTAGCCATTAAAATGAATACATTTGAATCAGTTCTAATGAGGTGGATGAAACTGGAGCCTATTATACAAAGTAAGCCAGAAAGAAAAACACCAATACAGTATACTAATACATATATATGGAATTTAGAAAGATGGTAAAGATAACCCTGTATGTGAGACAGCAAAAGAGACACAGACGTATAGAGGAGAATGGCATTGAAACATGTATAGTATCATATGTGAAACGAATCACCAGTCCAGGTTCAATGCATGATTCAGAATGCTTGGGGCTGGTGCACTGGGATGACCCAGAGGGATGCTATGGGGACGGAGGTGGGAGGGGAATTCAGGATGGGGAACATGTGTGCACCCATGGTGGATTCACGTTGATGTATGGCAAAACCAACACAATATTGTAAAGTAAAAAAAAAAAAAAAAAGAACATAAATAAGCAAAATAAAGAATCTTGAAGACTCCTCAAAAAGTAAAAAAGTTTAAAAATGATGCCAAAATACTTACGGCTTTAAACATGCTGGCCCTTTAAGAAAAACTCTTCAGCCATTTGAAATAAAATGTACAATTTGTTGGAGAGAGTCAAGTTGTAAATTATATACTGTAAACACCTATATATACATGTATTTCAAATAGTTCAAAGAAATCAGTCTCTAGAAACTGAAGCATCCACTAGCTCCCTTTTTGGAAAGGGACATTTCCAATATGAAGACTTAAATTTAACACAGTTATTAAAACATGGATTAAAAGGTATATTTTTACAAACCAATGTGCATATACTTAACATCTATAGCTATCAACTTAAAAATGGTTAACACGATTTAGGAAAAAAAATATTACCCTAATAGTAAAAATGTAAAATAGTAAAAATAGTAAAAAAAGGTATATATTATCCTAATTAGTAAAAAATTAAAACAATGTCTAAATAAATCCTTAATAAAAATATAAAAAGTACTTCTGCTTTCTAATACTAAACCAATTCTCCCTAAAAAGCTTTTGGATCAGAAGAGAAAAAAATGTAAGAGTTTAATAACAGCAGTTCCTTTTGATAAATTACAAGGAATAAATAAACGCAATTCAGCATTTGGTCAACAACTACTCAGATAACGGTTCCACAAACCCTGTATTCACATTTTAAGTTTTAAGAGTTTTAATATATTGTTTAGTACAAGAAAGTTATATAAAAATCTATATTTCAAATTCACCTAATACTACTAATCAATTATGAATTTTGGTTTTTAAAAGTTATACATCTGACTTTATAATGTACAATATAACATCTTAATTATGCAATTTTTATCCTACCACAAGCTTGACTGAATAGGATGTCCTAAATTTCTTATACTTGTCAGGTTATCATTACTTACATGGTGTATTTAAGACAGTAAATACAAGCCAGAGTATTTCATGAGAGTTACAAATAATGGCTTCATGTAAAACCCTACAAGTTACGTGAACCAATGGACTCACCCCACCTTTTTTTCCTGGATAAGGTTTACAGTGTTTCATTTTCCATAAGTTTTTAATAATAACCATGATTATGTATTTTTTAATGTCAACAGATCCCTAATTGACCTGAGACCTTAAGTTCCAATTGAGGACGCTGGGGAGTAATCTCTATGTATCTGTAAATTTCCCAAAGAAAAAATTTTAAATTTATGAGAAAAAAAAAAAAAGCAACTAAGTTCATGTTCACTTGGTTTTGGCTTATGTATTCCTGCCATATAAACACATACATCTTTATGACACGCCCAAAGAAAGTAAAAATTATAAACATTGCTTAATAATGTTCTTGATAAGAGTTTCAAAGGATTAACTAACTCTGGCCTTTAATGACTGTTTGGGTACAAGGCTGTTAGGAGCAAGGCAAGGAGACACTCTGGGAGGAAGATGTGATGGGCCCCGAAAGCCTGCAGACAGAGGCCTCTGCTCAGTGGGACAGCGCCTGTGCGGGGCCAGTCCTGGGCCATCACAGGGGAGGGCGGTGCCTGTGAGGAGCAAGGTGTCCACCTGGAGCACGGAACCCCACTCTCTGCATGAATAAATGAACGGTGCCTGGCTGACCCAGCGGTGGGCTGTGAGCTGCCAGCCTCGCTGTGCTCCCCTGCGCTCCTCGGTGACAGGTGATGGCTGGGTGCTGTGCCTGCCACATCCCCTGGGGTGTGCTCTGGCCTCTCCGAAGGTCTGCTAACGTTTGTACACACTCAGTTTAGGTCTTGGATACTCCCCACTTTAAGCAAATTCCTAATGGTGGTAATATTACCTTCAGGGCTAGTTACTATAAAATATATTAGGTCAAGACAATGGACACTTCCTGTTTTTTGATACCTTTGCTTTTATCTTAATAAATGGATTGCTTCTGTTTTTAAATCAATAGACTCTTTATCTCCCTCCTAACCCTTTTACCCTACCTTCACCGACTCTGAAGTTTCCCCTATTATTCACATCTTTTATTAGTGGGGTACATTTGTTGATTACCAATACTGAAGCATTGTTAACAACTAAATCCACAGTTTACACTAGTGTTCACTCTTAAGTTAGTTCAGTTCAGCCACTCAGTCGTGTCTGATTCTTTGTAACCCCACGGACTCCAGCACGCCAGGCTTCCCTGTCCATCACCAACACCAAGCTTGGTCAAATTCATGTCCATCGAGTCAATGATGCCATCCAACCATCTCATCCTCTATCATCCCCTTCTCCTCCTGTCTTCAATCTTTCCCAGCAGCAGGGTCTTTTCCAATGAGTCAGCTCTTCACATCTGGTGTACAAAGTATTGGAGCTTCAGCTTCAGCATGAGTCCTTCCAATGAATACCCAGGACTGATCTTCTTTAGGATAGACTGGTTGGATCTCCTTGTAGTCCAAGGGACTCTCAAGAGTCTTCTCCATCACCACAGTTCAAAAACATCAATTCTTCTGTGCTTAGCTTTCTTTATAGTCCAACCCTCACATCATACATGACCACAGGAAAAACCATAGCTTTGACTAGATGGGCCTTTGTTGACAAAGTAATGTCTCTGCTTGTTAATATGCTGTCTAGGTTGGTCACAGCTTTTCTTCCAAGGAGCAAGCTTCTTTTAATTTCACAGCTGCAGTCACTATCTCTTTCTTTATAGTCCAACCCTCACATCATACATGACCACAGGAAAAACCATAGCTTTGACTAGATGGGCCTTTGTTGACAAAGTAATGTCTCTGCTTGTTAATATGCTGTCTAGGTTGGTCACAGCTTTTCTTCCAAGGAGCAAGCTTCTTTTAATTTCACAGCTGCAGTCACTATCCATAGTGATTTTGCAGCCCAAGAAAATAAAGTCTGTCACTGTTTCCATTGTTACCCCGTCTATTTGCCATGAAGTGTGGGACCTGATGCCACAGTCTTAGTTTTTAGAATGTTAAGTTTTAAGCCAACTTTTTCACTCTCTTCTTTCACTTTCATCAAAAGGCTCTTTAGTTCTTCTTTGCTTTCTGCCATAAGGGTGGTGTCATCTGCATATCCGAGGTTATTGATATTTTTCCCAACAGTCTTGATTCTAGTTTGTACTTCATCCAGTCCGGCATTTCGCATTATGTTCTCTGCATAGAAGTTAAATAAGCAGGGGGCCAATATACAGCCTTGATGTACTCCTTTCCCAATTTGGAACCACTCTGTTGCTCCATATCCAGTTCTAACTGTTGCTTCCTGACCTCCATATAGGTTTCTCAAGAGGCAGGTCAGGTGGTCTGGTATTCCCATCTCTTGAAGAATTTTCCACAGTTTGTTGTATCCACACAGTCAAAGGCTTTGGCATAATCAAGAAAGCAGATGTAGATGTTTTTCTGGACCTCTCTTGCTTTTTATATGTTGGCAATTTGATCTCTGGTTCTTTTCTAAATCAAGCTTGAACATCTGGAAGTTCTTGGTTCATGTACTGTTGAAGCCTGGCTTGGAGAATTTTGAATATTACTTTGCTACCATGTGAGATGAGTACAATTGTGTGACAGTCTGAACATTCTTTGGCATTGCCTTTCTTTGGGATTGGAATGAAAACTGACCTTTTCCAGTCCTGTGCCCAATGCTGAGTTTTCCAGATTTTTTGGCATATTGAGTGCAGCACTTTCACAGCATCATCTTTTAGGATCTGAAAGAGCTCAACTGAAATTCCATCACCTCCACTAGCTTTGTTCGTAGTGACGCTTCATAAGGCCCACTTGACTTCGCATTCCAGGATGTCTGGCTCTAGGTGAGTGATCACACCATTGTGGTTATCTGGGTCCTGAAGATCTTTTTTGTATAGTTCTTCTGTGTATTCTTGCCGCCTCTTCTTAATATCTTCTGCTTCTGTTAGGTCCCTACCATTCCTGTCCTTTATTGGACATATGTCCATCATTATTGTATTATACAGAATAGTTTCATTGCCCTAGAAACTCCATTCCTCTACTTTTTAGTTTAGTTTTAATTGCAGTTGAGAATATATACATATACATATATATATATGTATATATTTGGAATTCCCACTATCTTTGGTTTTTCCCCAAATGGTTACTAGACAATTGGTACACATACCCTGACTCTAGGAACATACACAGGTTAGGAAGGCAAGAACTAACAGCTGGGGGCTTCCCTAGTGGCTTAGTAAAGTATCTACCTGACAGTGCAGGTTTGATCCCTAGATTGGAAAGATTCCCTTGGAGAAGAGACTGGCTACCCACTCCAGTATTCTCGCCTGGGAAATCCCATGGACAGAGGAAGCTGGCAGGTTACTCTGCATCCATGGGGTCACAGAGTATCAGACACGATTGAGCAATAGGCCCACTTGACTTCGCATTCCAGGATGTCTGGCTCTAGGTGAGTGATCACACCATTGTGGTTATCTGGGTCATGAAGCTCTTTTTTGTACGGTTCTTCTGTGTGTTCTTGCCGCCTCTTCTTAATCTCTTCTGCTTCTGTTAGGCCCCTACCATTCCTGTCCTTTATTGGACATATGTCCATCATTATTGTATTATACAGAATAGTTTCAGTGCCCTAGAAACTCCATTCCTCTACTTTTTAGTTTAGTTTTAATTGCAGTTGAGAATCTTTTTTTTTTGGAATTCCCACTATCTTTGGTTTTTCCCCAAATGGTTACTAGACAATTGGTACACATACCCTGACTCTTAGGAAGGCAAGAACTAACAGCTGGGGGCTTCCCTAGTGACTTAGTAAAGTATCTACCTGACAATGCAGGTTCGATCCCTGGACTGGAAAGATTCCCTTGGAGAAAAGACTGGCTACCCACTCCAGTATTCTCGCCCGGGAAATCCCATGGACAGAGGAAGCTGGCAGGTTACTCTGCATCCATGGGGTCACAGAGTATCAGACACGATTGAGCAACTAACACTTTTCACAAAAAAGCTGGTGTGGAAATCATATTAAATGTTCATTTATATAAATACTGTCTCACCTCAACCAGCATAACCCTAGAATGTCTATACAGGTGTGGCAAAGGCATTGAGCAGTGCTGCTGACGCCATGCTAGTTAGGTTCCCTCTACGTATGGAATATGTCCTTTCAAGTCAGTGCATTTCACTGGGTGAAAGGGCACCCCTTTATCCTGTTGCAAACACATTAGTACAGTATATTGTTCATTCCATCCCGAGAACACCTTCAGTGCAACCCACTGACACGCCTCTCTTTATGGAACAAGTTCTTTCAGCTGTCAGGCAGGCTGCAGAGCCAGTTTATAACAGCAGTATTCACGACAGCTAAAAGGCAGAAGCAACCCAATGCTTCTGATATAAACAAAAATATACTCAAAATGGCTTTAAGACAAGTATAAGACAGAACACCGGGAACTCCTAGAACAGAGACAAAACATCCTCTGAGAAATCATGGCAATGTTTCCTTAGGTCAGTCTCCCAAGGCAACAGAAATAAAAGCAAAAATAAATGAGTGAGACTAATCAAACTTATAAGTGTTTGCACAAAGGAGATTATAAACAAAACAAAAAGACAACTTGTGGATTCAGAGGAACTATCAATATTTGCAAATGATGTGGCCAACAAGGCTGAATTTCTAAAATATACCAATAGTTCATACAACTCGATAACAGAAGACAAACAGCCCAATCAAACGATGAGCATAAGGTCTAAATAGACATTTCTTCAAAGACGACATACAGATGGCCAACAGGCACATGGAAAGGTGCTCGTGGCTGGTAATTACTAGAGAAATGCAAATCAAAGCTACAATAGGGTACCACCTGCCACGGGTCCGAATGGCTGGTGAGCTGTTTTCTTCTCTGTGAAGCTGGGACTGGGGGAGTAAGAGTATCCGCCCTATAAGATTTGGGGAGGAGGGGAGGAAAGGACGGGGAGTTACCTGGCGACAGGGCCTCAGTTTTGCACGCTTGTGCTTCTGATATAAACAAAAATATACTCAAAATGGCTTTAAGACTTAAGTATAAGACAGAACACCGTGGAACTCCTAGAACAGAGACAAAACATGCTCTGAGAAATCATGGCAATGTTTCCTTAGGTCAGTCTCCCAAGGCAACAGAAATAAAAGCAAAAATAAACGAGTGAGACTAATCAAACTTATAAGTGTTTGCACAAAGGAGATTATAAACAAAACAAAAAGACAACTTATGGATTCAGAGGAACTATCAATATTTGCAAATGATGTGGCCAACAGGGCTGAATTTCTAAAATATACCAATAGTTCATACAACTCGATAACAAAAGACAAACAGCCCAATCAAACGATGAGCATAAGGTCTAATAGACATTTCTTCAAAGACGACATACAGATGACCAACAGGCACATGGAAAGGTGCTCGTGGCCGGTAATTACTAGAGAAATGCAAATCAAAGCTACAATAGGGTACCACCTGCCACGGGTCCGAATGGCTGGTGAGCTGTTTTAAGCAGGGTGACAATATACAGCCTTGATGTACTCCTTTTCCTATTTGGAACCAGTCTCTTGTTCCATGTCCAGTTCTAATTGTTGCTTCCTGACCTGCAAACAGATTTCTCAGCTTTAAAAGGCAGAAGAAATAATAGAACTTAAAGATTACCATTTTTAAAAATCCCTAATGAATAAAAGGATCAAAGCAACTGTCATCAATGGCTGCTAAAACTATTAGATGAATGGTTGATGGGAAGATTCGGAGAGAGCAGACTGATATCAGATGAACCCAGGTATCAATGGTAGGCCATTGCTAAAAGTGGGACAACCAGATTTTGTGTGCCTCCTGATACTATGCAGTGGGAAGCATAAGCTATCACCAATGATGCCAAAAGAAAAGGAAAAAAAACTGAACGTGGGTCTAATCAAGCCTGTAGTTTGAATACCAGCTTATGGGAAACATGAGTAATAGAGGATCACAATAATCAATTTTTAACAGTTTGCCTTGCACACTTATTATTCAGTTAAACTGATCCTAGAGACACTGAACTGTCAATAATAGAGCACTTTCCAAATGTAAGGAGGTACTCATGTGCTTATTGCTGCTGTCCTTTGCCAAGGTGGCAGCTTCTTCCAAGCTGATGTGTTGAGCATGCCCTGGCATTTGAGTGCAGTATGTGTTTGCTTTAGGTATATCCCTGTTCATACCATTTTGTGTGAGGGGCTATTCACACACCTGAATTAGCAGGTTAGCGCTAATCTTTCTAACCATGACGCAGCTGCTAGAAATTCAAGCATATATCTAGGTATTGGTAGGAACAGCTTTCTTCTGAGATCTGCATAAAGCCCAATGAACCTGGTAACAAAAACTAGCATATCGATGGCTGCCAATGTTGTAAAATTTGTGAGTGTTGGCTTTTGTTAGAAGTAGTTAAAACTCTAAAAAAAGAAAATCTAATTGAATATTTGGAGCCCATGAAGCACCTTTTAAGTTTTGTGGAACATAATTTGAAAACCACTACCATAGTGGGAAAAAGAGAGGCTTTGGTGTTTAAAGAGACTGAGACTTGGCTTTGTGATCTACTCACTGAATGTCTTTGTGCAGGCTGTTCACCTCTCTCAGTCCCATTTTCCCCAGGTGTAATGAAAGGTTGATTTGAATTTACTTTTCACTGTGTCTGTGAGATTTCAATGGGATGACCTTGCTGACAATTCAGATACTGGCGCACAGTAGCATGTGGCAAGAGGTACCTTTCTCTTACATCATGATCAGGCGGCTTGTCAGAACCATTTAGGGAATGTTTCTCTTCAATTTTTGTGCCAAACATACATCTCAGATCTCAAATTCAGATGCACAAGAAACAGGCATTTTCTTTAGTCAGTCTCATCTCTGTCGCTGAACTCCCACCCCACCTTCTAGTTGGAAAGTGAGCCAGTCTAGACCCTTCCTCACTTGGCAGCTACTTCATTTCTCAGCCTTCTCCTAAGGCAGTGATCCCCAACCCTTTTGGCACTAGGGATCAGTTTCTCGGAAGACCGTTTCTCCATGGACTGGGAGTGGGAGATGATTCAAGTCCATCACATTTATTGTCACTTTATTCTATTATGATTATATTAGCTCCATCTCAGACATCAGTCATTAGATCCTGGAGGCTGGGGACCCAGGTCCTAGGGGACTGGAAACCCTGTGATCATCAGTTATCTGTTTCTGAAAGGAAACCTGCCATCCCAGCCCCCGTGGCCCCTTCAGCTGTGCCTCTCTGCTGCTGGGACTCTGGGCCCCCAACTCCCTCTCAAATCCTGTCATTTTCTAGGGACATTGACTGGTCCCTCTGCTCACAAAAAACTGATTTCTTTGACTGCCTCAAAGGTCTTCTTTCTGCTCTGGGAGAACTCTTTATTATCCCTAAACTCTTCTCCCTCAGTGCATTTAGACTTCCTTTTCCATCACATTCTATTGCTATTTTCTTCAATATTCTAGGCTTTTCTAATCCCACAAACCCATGGGGATAAGAGAAAAAAAACTGCTTTGGGAAGGCACATCACTGTGGGCATACTCTTGGTGGTATCTTTGGATGAAGAAAAAAGGCATTCTTCCAATGGGTATTCCCATGCTGAGGACATGTGGTTTGGCAAGCTGGGGCTGCTTAAGGCTACATGATGATGCTCTAAGTTCCCCTGAGGCAGGATGACACAAAATTTGCCACAGACTTAAATGGGAGAAAGGAAAAACAAAATACACGAGACAGCAGATGAATGCCTCAGAACATATCTTGCTACATGTGTTTGGGTTCATTTTGTGTAAGGAGATAGCAAGAATGAGGATTTAAGGGACAATAAAAGACTTTGGAATATCTGTGGTCCTGAAAGAGTGTTCAGAAGGTCAAGGTTGTGTCAGGATGTGCTAGCAGAACAGCAACTTGAAGTGATCAGCAGCCAGCGGCCTGCATTTGTGTGACTCTTAGTAAAATCTGTAGGGATGATAAGGACAGACTCTCCTGGAGATAAAAGTTTTTCTTTTTTGTCCTATAACTACATCATAATGTGTGAGATGTTTCTTCTTGTATTACTGTTTCGTTTCCTAACCTGTGTGTTGTTTCAGCCAGAGAAAAAAATTCATATTTCAGTTCAGGGTATCGGATTTCCTAAACATGTGTTTTGTTTTCTACTTGCAATATTAAGATCAGTTACAAATGCATGGATTAAAAAACCTCGAATATGGAGAAGGAAATGGCAGCCCACTCCAGTACTCTTGCCTAGAAAATCCCATGGACGGAGGAGCCTGGCAGGCTACAGTCCATGGGGTCGCAAAGATTCGGACAGACCCAAAGAGCTTCAGTGACTAATATGCTTGTGTAAAAAAAAAAAAAAAAAAACCCCGAATAGCATAGTGTCCTAATACTGGCCTCTTGAGAAAGTCTTTGCCTCAAGTGTTTGTCTGTTTCTAGTTTTAGTTAACTAACCTTATTCAATCGGTTTCATATACTTAAGAGGTTCCCTCGGAACTGTCGCAATCTGAAGATTTAAAACAGGTCCGGTAACTTCACTTGAATCGTCTAAACTTTTACAATAAATGGATTTAATTCATTTCATCAGAGGGAAGATGTGGCTTTCTTGATATTGTCTACACAATTTCCTTTCCTTTGAGACTAAAGCTAAAATAATTCTCCAAGTGGTTCAACTCTAATTGAAAGCCAAAGCATCTTAATCATAATATCATGTTTCATGTTCCTGGCTTACTTAATTTTTGGAAGAAAGGGTGGTGTATTGGGAATTGGAATATGATGAAGCCAGGCTGGCTTGTGACTTGGTTGGTTGGGGCCAATTAGAGAAGAAGATTGAACACAATAACTTGAGGTTTTTAGCAATACACCCAGGCAAGGTCGATGTTATGAAAACATCTTTTCCCCCCAATTAGCTTAGCTTTTTAAATGTGTGGATAAGATTTAAGGTAGAAAATTTGATGTCAGATTCAGTTTTATTCAGTCCTTGGGCAGTTGCTTATACTCAAGAAAGAACAGCCAGAAATTTAGAGGAAGTTCTGGAACTGTAAAATTTTTATTTATTTAAAATTTTACTTCAGTTAAATTCACTTTTTGTGACATGCAAGTTTGTAAGTTTTTACAAACCCGTAGAGTCACAGAATCACCGCCATAATCAAGACAGACAATAGTTCGTCCCATCGCTTCCCCCAGATGTACCTTGTGTTGCCCACCCCCTGTTCTCCATCCCTGTAGTTTTGCCTTGTTTGGGGATGTGATTAAAATATACTCATATTGTTGCATGTATCAGTAGCTCATTCCTTTTTATGGGTAAGTGTCACAGTTTATCCATTTGCCAGTTGAAGGACATTTGGGTTGTTTCAGATTTTGGGCAATAATGAATAAAGTTACTGTTTCTGTAACTTTTTCTGTAACAGTAAGGTTTCTGTGTGAGTATAAGTTTTCATTTATCTTTGGTAAGTGGCTGGGAAGTGATACTGCTGGGTCATATGTACGTTCAGTTTTGTAAGAAGCTATCAGACTGATTTCCAAAGTGACTCTGTCATGTTGCATTCCCACCAACAGTTTATGAGCGGACTAGTTTTTCCACATTCTCACCAGTATTGGCATTATCAGTCATGCCATGAGTCATGGGGAACCAGAGATTGAGCCTATACCCCCCGTAGTGGAAGCGAGAAGTCTTAACCACTGGACTGCCAGAGAAGTCCCTGACATAATCAGTGTTTTTGGTTTTTGGTTTTGCCATCCTAGTAGATGTGTAGTGATATTTTACTGTGGGTATCATTTACATTTTCTAAAGACTAGTGATTTTAAGCATCCTTTCATAAATTTATTTTCCATTTGAATATTTTCTTGGGTGAAATGTCTGTTCAGATCTTTTGTCCAGTTTTAAATTGGGCAGTTTGTTTTCTTATTGAGTTATGAGGGTTCTTTATATATTCTGGATGCAAGTCCTTTGTCATATATGTGATTTTCATTTTCTCCCTATCTGTAGCTTATCTTTTTTATTCTCTTAACAGTGTCCTTCACAGAGCAAAAATGTTTAATGATGATGAGGTCCAATTTATTTTTTCTTTTCTGTATCTGATTTTGGTGTCATATCTAAGAACTCTTTGTGTAACCCCAGGTCAAAGATCTTCCCGTGTGTTTTTACTGCAGGTTTTATTTGTTGCTGTTATTCAGTCTCTAAGTTGTGTGTGACTCTTTGCGACCCCATGGACTGCAGTACTCCAGGCTTCCCTGTCTTTCATCATCTCCCAGTTTGCTCAATCAAATTCATGTCCATTGAGTCGGTGATGCCATCTAACCATGTCAACCTCTGTCCCCCCTTCTCCTTTTGCCTTTCATCTTTCCCAGCATCAGGGTCTTTTCCAACGAGTCATCTCTTTATATCAGGAGGCCAAATAATGGAGCTTCAGCTTCAGCATTAGTCCTTCCAGTGAATATTCAGGGTTGATTTCCTTTAGGATTGACTGGTTTGATCTCCTTGCAGTCCAAGGGACTCTCAAGAGTCTTCTCCAGCACCACAGTTCAGAAGCATCAGTTCTTTGGCACTCAGCCTTCTTTATGGTCCAACTCTCACATCCATACATGACCACTGGAAAAACCATAGCTTTGACTAGACGACCTTTGTTGGCAAAGTAATATGTCTGCTTTTTAATATGCTGTCTAGGTTTGTCATAGCTTTCCTTCCAAGGAGCAAGCTTCTTTTAATTTCATGGGTGCAGTCACCAATCCACAGTGATGTTGGAAATTTTATATTGTTAAGTTTTATATGTAGTTCTAGATCCATGTCGTATTAATTTTTGTGCAGGTCATGAGGTCCGGTTTGAAATTCATTTTTTTGGGCAAATGGATATCTGATTATTCTAGCACATTTTTTGGAAAAGATTATAATCTTCTCTTTTATTACCTTTAAGCTGCTGAAAGTTTTAATTCAAGAAATTATGCTATAATTTTCTCTAATAATAATTATATATATTTAGTTGTCTGATTATCATTTGTATTTTCATCACCTATTTTAAACTTTCCAGAGAGGGTTCTAAAGTTTGCAAAGATTTCTCAAAGCAAAATCACCTCTCTGGATTTTGTTTCTCCACCCATCAAATAGGGGGGAAAATCAGATAATCCTATTTCAAAGTCACTTAGCTTTGACACTATTTGGTATTGTTAGAAACTCAAAAGGTTAGAAACCATGAATCAGGGAATCAGGGGCAGGTGTCTGATTCTTGATAACTGTCATTGATTGCTGCAACACCTGTTTGCTTTGAATTGTTTTAGTAATGGTGACACATGCTCAAAATATGGCAGGGATCCTGATCTCATGACTCATTAACATGGTACAGAAGAATTTTCAGTGCCAGCAGAATGCTTTGTTTTTTTTTGTTTCAACAGCTGGACCAAGCGGCGCTCTCCCTAGCCGTGAGGGAAGACTACCTTGATAACAGCACGGAAGCCAAGTCTGTAAGTTTTCCTCATTCAACTCTGCATCTTGTCAGTCATTGTGAGGTTCATAAGTTGTTCTGAAATCCCTAACTCTTTACTCGAATGGAGCAGTGTGGGTGTTTGACAACCATTTCCCCAAATGTAGGAAGCAAAGGACTTTTATTTAGGCAGATAAATGGCCCTCCCTGTTTTCTGGAAGTCGGAAATGCAGGCTGAGCACTCCCTGGGCAGTGCCCTCGTAGTTGAGCAGGGAAGATAGCACACCAAATGCGGTCATCTAAGAATGGTCTTGCAGCCAGCCCTCAGAAGTGTGGACAACTCTCAGTATATTGCAGAAGCGTGGGAATGGACACCCAGTTGGCCAGCAGGTCCCAAATTGTATTGCTTAAGAATCACCTCGGAAGCTTCTATTAAATGTTGATTCTTGGGTCTCAGCCATGGGAAATCGAATTTAGTAGACTTGAAGTGGGGCCTAGGAATCTGTTTTTTCTTTAAATTGGTGCCCCAGGTTAACGTAAGGTTAATGAGAACCAGATGGGATCAATCTGCTCAAACTTCTTGCTTTGGCTTGGAAACCTAGTCATTTCCTGGAGATTGGATTAGAGCTGGTTTATTCCTGACACTTTGAATTCATTTTGGAGCCTTTGTTGAACTTCCAAGGGAGCCGCGGGCCTGGGGGACCCTTGACCAGGGAGGCTTGGGTTTCTGGCCTGGCCTGAGAATGCAGGGACTTCGATGGGGGAAGTGCTGGCTCTCACAGAGTCCCTGCTCCTTTGCTGATAGGAAAGCCTGTATGCAGAAGGCCCTGAAGGGCAGGATCCTCAGCGACTTTCTGGCTGAGGACACTCATCAAAGAAGGTTGGCAAGTTTTCCTTGTTGAAATTGGACAGAACGACCTTCTACCAGTCTGGAGGCACTGCTGTTTCTACTGGGGTCACCACCTGATAGGCAGCCATGCTTGAAATGTTGTCCCTGCCCTGTAACCAATCAGTCCTGTAGACTCTGCCTTCAAAATATCTCTTCCCCCTGGTGCCTCCTTTGTCTCCCTGCTGCTCCAGGGCAGATCCTTGTTGAGTCTCCTTTTAACTATTCCCCCCTCCCCTTCATTCCATGACCTCCTTAGCAGCACTTGGCAAGCTCTCCAAGTACATCTCCCAGTGTGCTTTTGCTCACAAGTTAGACTCTGTATTCCTTAGAGGGAGTTCAAGGCCTCTTTACAGCCTGTCCCAAACCGCCTTTGCTGTCTCACCTCTCTTTATTCTTCCCCCAACAAAGGCAGCTCGCACATCTCTCAGAAGGACGCCCCTGCTCCTGAATCTGTCCCCTTTAAAAAACTCTTTCCCTGGTTTCTCGAGGCTAGAATTCACTAGTTCTTGAGTTTTCGAGCACTTAGCAGCTTGAGTAAAGACTTTATTTTGGTGTTGCTGGTGTTACAGTTAGTAATGACGTGTTTATCTCCCTCCTAGGATCACACACTGGAAACTAGACTTAAGTATTATTTGATTTTTCATCTGTACTCCCCTCATGTGCACAGAAGGCCTAGCAAGACATCTTGCATATGTGTTGATCGAATAAGTATTTTTGGAATTTAACTGGAAATTGCGAAACATTTCTAATTATGACTATCTGTGAGGCTTGCTTACTGATTCAACAAGTATTTCTTAAGGGCCTGCTATATGCCAAGCACTGTGCAGGTCTTGGAGTCATAAGCATTATAAGAATAGCTTTGCAGAATCAAGGTGTATATTAGGGAATCTTATTCCCATAGCATAACTATGAAACAGTTTAATACCTGGTGTGTTGAGTTCTTAAAATGTACCTGAAAGGAGAAGGGACCCACCCTCACCCCCTGACACACACACACACAAGATTCCTCAACTCCCACAAAGTAAGGTCTTCCTCTCCAATAGTATGTGAATAGCCTGAAAATGGGTTCCTGAACATGCAGTGAGGAACTTCTGCATTTGCTCAATTTCTCTTTGTCATTCTTCTCATCTTTCCTTTCCTTTTTCCCTGAGCTAGTGAGGAGAACTTGGTAAAAACCTACAAAATGGAAAAAAAAAAAAAAACAACCATTCGATTGCTGGTCTTTTGTTTTTAGTGTGGAGATGGGTAAACTGAGCTGGAAGAAAATAAATCACAGTTCCCACTAGTCTTCATGGATCATGCCTCCTGCTTTTAGCAACCAGTTCTCCCCACCCCCTTTTTTTTTAATATTAAAGCCTCACTTGCCTGGAAAGAGGAGCTGGACTCATTTGTAGATGTTTCATATATCCTTAATATTACTGGTTGCCAGAAAACAAGTTCTCTTGATTCTTGGTGGCTGGACATTTCTGTCTGCCATGGAAACAGTACCCAAGTAGCCATCATTCTTTTCTGTCGCAAAGTGGTAGGTGAGTGATTGGCATTGCATAATGCTCGTATCATACTTTGAGTACAGACTGAAAACGATGGGCATTTATTTCCACCTGCTGTTTCTGCTCTTCTGTGTTCCTCAAACATACTTCCCTAATAGACTCTTGTCATGGTCCCTTGCTTCTTTATCTCTTACAGTATCGGGATGCCCTTTACAAATTCATGGTGGATACTGCTGTGCTTTTGGGAGCTAATAGCTCCCGAGCAGAGCATGACATGAAGTCGGTGCTTAGGTTGGAAATAAAGATAGCTGAGGTAAGTCTTCATCTAAAAGCTTTTTCTTTTCCTTCTCCTTATTTTAAAGGTGATATATCTTGCATGAGAATATATATAAAAAATCATTTTGTGGCATTGTCCTTTGGGTCCAAGATAGAACTCATAGCACCCCTCCCTGGGAAGTAGCAGGAAGAAAAACCATAACAGAGAGAAGAACTCTTCTTCTGCCTCTGCTTAAAGCCCAGTCAGCGTCCACATGCTTGTCAGTGGTGGACAAAGAACAGCAGCAGGGGGAGGCTCTCTCTGTTTTCCCAGGGAAATGCCTGTTTGGCCTCAACTGCAGAATATGCATTTGATTAATCCGTATGATTTGGCTTAAGTGGAAAGTTATTTTTAATCTAGTTTACTCTTTACACCATTCCGATACAGAATCAGTCTCATCTAAGATTGAGGCTTTGGGAAGTCTAGTCACATAATTTGATGTAGAAAGTATATAGGGCAGGCTGGTAAGTATGTATTAGTTCTTATACCCAGCCCTGGTTTTCATTCTTTTCTTGCCCCACTTTCATGAATGTCATTGTGTCATATGCTGTGTTCTGTGTAAATCACCTTTTAAATTCTTTCAGGCTCATGGTGGGACAAAAAGACCTAAGAACAAACTTGAGGGAGACTAATGAGAAATCCTAAATGGTTAGCTTTGTTCAAAGAATAACTTTTCTAGAAGAACCAAAGTATAAAGTCTTTATATGTCCTCAGGACAGGACAGAACAGATATGATGAAATCTGCTTGGGGAGATACACTGTAGTGAAAAAAAAAATGATACTTTTATCAAGAAGTGGTGGTGTATTTGTTGGTAGTCTTTTATAATAGAAGTTGGTAAAACTCTTGAAGTGCTTAGGAGTCCAAGTGCTGTTTGGTTTTGTGTTTGGCGGGGTATCATGGCGTGGCAAGGTGGGAGCGGGCTGATGGATAGGGTCTGGAGGAGTCCGCCTCTTGGCTGGCGTGGTGTACATGTGTGTCTTTCTTCAGACCCCCTAGTCACAGCACATACAGTACATACAGTTCCTTCCTGTGTGTCACCTTTGAAGACAGCAAAGACTGCTGCAGATGCTCTGGAGTCAAAGACTGGACCTCTCTGCCGTGTCTAGAGGCCATCTGGATTCCCTTCCCAGGCAAATCGGAGACCCAGAGACCTCATTTGGACTGAAGCTCCGATACAGCGAGAAAGACCTTGCCCTGAGCCAGGGATCTGAACCAAAAAGGGAACTCAAAACAGCTGGGCCGAGGCAAGACTGGGAATGGTCAAAAAGCTAAATGAAGTGACAAATCCATGGGGTGGAGGAAGGAGCTGGCAGAGAGCTGAAAACAGCTCTAAGGCAAAAGGGCTCCAACCTGGGCCTGTGAGTCTGAGTAGAGTGAGGAAGAGTGTGGACATTCTCTGAAGCAGTGATTGAAATGGAGGCAGGAGGTTGCCTGTGAGCTACAGGAAGTCTCTCCATGGATGGTGAGGAGGGAGAAGCTGAGGGCACTGAAGGGAAGAGGAGGCAGATGTCTGCCACTCAGCCTTCTGTGAGTTTATCTTGACAAATCCATGGCGCTTGGGGTTTTTGCCAGCTGATAATACTCATCTGTGTATCTTACATCCCAGGTCACTAGGACCTTCAGAATTAGTGGGACACATCATGCCAGGCAGACTTCTAAAGCTGAGGAGACAGGACAACTTCGCCAAGCCCCCCAGAAGTCCTTGTAAACACAGCCATGGAAATGTGCATTCAGCTAATCCCAACTAAAGAGATGCGTGCCTAAGGGGAGGTCTTGTTGATGGCATGGCCCTTGGGAATGGAGCCAAGTGGAATTTAATTGGAAAGATTTGCAACAGAAAATGAATTACAAGCAAAGTCTTGACTTACAGTTCAAACCATGAGGGTAGTGATAGTGGACAGGAGTGCAAGGGTAGGAGAGTCCTGTGTGAGTTGGAAGGTGGCAAATTTAATGCAGGGGAATCAGATGATGGAGGGCCTGAAGGCAAAATCATGATGTGTTGAGCGGTATGAGGAGCTACTGCCTGTCTGCAGAAGTGATTAAGATGGCCCTTGAGGAAGATGATTGTTGCTGCTCTTCTCAGATTAAATATGGCAGAGCCTAGAAGCTTCGATTTGATGTTGCCAAAATTGCTAGGAGCACAAGTGTTGGGAATGGGAGTGTGAAGGGTCAGGGCTGGAGAAGCAGATGTGAAAATATGTCTGGGTGGTAACTGAACCCATACCTTTAGCAGTGGGGCCAGGGAAATTTCCGGGCCAGAGAAACCAGAGAGGAGAAGGGAAGTGAGGGATGAAACTGTTGACAGAACAATCACTGGTGGCAGTGCTGTTCACATAGTCTAGTGCTCTTAGTGAGAACGTTCCCCTGGGAATGAAGGGTGGTCTGTAGTTTATGAACTGTAGAGGCTATTACCTGGATACTACATGTGGACAGGGGATGTTTGTCTCAAATCGCTCAATCTTAGCATGGCTATCCACCCCAAGCCAGTAATAGATTTTATCCATCTACATGAAAGGTTAGGGAGGGATTTGAGTAGTTATTTTTGTACCAAGTCCAATGTTTCACACTGAACAGGAAAGGAAAGTTTCTTTTTATTTTCTTAATCCTGCCTAAAGTGATTTTTTTCCCCTCTCCTCTTCCCAGGTTCAGCACCACACCAAAATCTTGAAAAAGTTTGTGATACTATACAGATGTTTTGGCACATGTAGGAAGTAGCTATGCAGTTAGAAATGGCTTCTTTGAAAAAAATAACTAAAGTTTCTTTCCACCAGATAATGATTCCACATGAAAACCGAACCAGTGAAGCCATGTACAACAAAATGAACATCTCCCAGCTGAGTGCTATGATTCCCCAGGTTAGTGAAAACAGTCCAGGAAATTGTATCTCAACTGGTCATTTGACAAGCAATTCTGTTTCACCTGTGTGTAAAATTTTGCCTCATAAAAGCTACCGTTGGTCTTCTTGCTCATCGCCATCTCTGTCAGTCATCACATAAAATATCCCTTGTCTATGCTTTGGGATGCTGTCTGCTCTATGGAACAGAAAACTTTTCCAAGAGTGGCCTAAAGACTTAAAGCCTATTTCCTTATATAGACAAAAGTCTAGACATAGGTTGCTGTTGGTGTTGGTTTAGCTGTTGCCCAACGTTGTCAAAGACCCAAGTTCTTTCTTTCCACTCCACTCTTTTTAGCATGTTGGCTTTTTGACTGCATATTTGATGACTCGGGGTTGTAAGGTGGCTGCCATAGCTGCATATGTCACATCTGTCCTCAGAGCAGGAAGAAGGGGCAAGCCCCAGTATGAAAAACCAAAGCCTTTCCACATGTCATCCGTTTATTTCTTACTGAGCAAAACCGGGGCATGTGAGACTACCTCCTTACAGGGTAGGCTGGGCAAGTGAGTGACTGGCTTTCCATTTCACTAGTGGAGGCAGGCAGGGGAGCAAAGAAAAGGAAAAGCCTGGAAAGGACTTTCCAGGTAGCCAGGTCGAAACGCCAAGACAGTGATGCTACGAAGGGGAGACACGTGTTACTCTGTGTTGTTGTTTGCTTCCCTCTGTGCCAGAGGGAGAAGCAGAAATGTCGCAGGGCATCTATGTCTATGGGGACAGGAGAGTGAATGAGCGTGGAGTGGGGCCGAGTGCAGGGAGAAGGGAGGTCGTGCTACTGCAAGAGGGATGGAGAGAGAGAGAGAGCAGAAGGGAAGGTGGGAGGAGGAGAGGGGAGGACGAGCGTGCAGGAGGGGCCAGGGACGTGAGTGCATGTGCTGCTGGGTATGTGCACACACATGTGGTCCATACGCAGATGGCACAGACACCTGTTCCACTTATGCTTCAGCCAGCAAGTCTGACCTGGGTGGCAGTGATCAGGCATTTATCTTCTAGATTTGAGCAGTTGGATGTTTATTTGGTCTGAGATCACAAGCCATGGATTACATTCTACTGACTTTGGTTGCCTTCCTCCTTGATTGTTCCCCAGCAGAGGTTCTCTCACTGTGTTTTTTTGTCTTTCTCTCCTCAGTTCGACTGGCTGAGCTACATCAAGAAGGTCATCGACGTCAGACTCTACCCTGAACTGAAAGACATTGGCCCCTCAGAGAACGTGGTGGTCCGTGTCCCTCAATACTTTAAGGATTTGTTTAGGATATTAGGCTCTGAGAGGAAGAAGTAAGAACTTTCTTGTGCATTTTACTGTGACTTTTAGTTTTCCTTTGAAATTATAAGGTCTTCCCCCTCGTGTCCTTTGAAAACTGTTTTTAAAGAAAGTTATATCAAAAAGTCTTGGGGAAAGTTGTGGTGTCCTTTGTGAGAAACGAGCTGAGACCATCATCTGGTGTAGTTTATTTACTACAATGACAACAAATATACAGTGTTTTTGCCCCTTATTTCTGATCTTTCTCCATATTCCCTCTGAAAGCCTAAATTGTTTATTAGTTTTGGAAGCTAGTTATATAGTGATGTTATTTTTTGAGGTTTCTATATGAACACCTTTGCTTTTCCTCTAGTTCATTCTTGGTCTTTGGCTGTTTTTTTCTTCCTTCTTCTTTTAAGCCAATAAGTCACTTTGTGTCAATAAACCGAAGGCTTCCCTGGTGGCTCAGATGGCAAAGCATCTGCCTGCAAAGCGGGAGACCTGGGTTCTATTCCTGAGTCAGGAAGATCCCCTGGAGAAGGAAATGGCATCTACTCCAGCACTCTTGCCTGGAAAATCCCATGGACAGAGGAGCCTGATAGGCTACAGTCCATGGGGTTGCAAAGAGTCAGACACGACTGAGCGACTTCACTTCACTTCACCAATACTGAGAAGACTTAAGACCACTCAGAAAGCTGTAGAAAAATTAGACTGGTGAAAGAATGTCAGGAACTGTTAAGTTTTTCGATTTTTAAACAATATTTTAGAATTTGTTGCTTTGTTCCTTTGGTACTACAAAGCAAGGAAATTCTAAAAATGTTCAGGAAAGATAATTTTTTAACCGGCATATAGTTGATTTACATTGTTATGTTAATTGCTGCTGTACAGCAAAGTGATTCAGTTCTATCTCTATATACATTTTATAATATTCTTTTTCATTATTGTTCATTATAGGATATTGACTGTAGTTCTCTGTGCTATACAGTAGGACCTTGTTGTTTCTCCACTCCATATATAAAAGTTTACATGTGCTAACTGCAGCCTCTGAGTCCATCTCTCCCCCAACCCCTTCCCTCCCCCTTGGCAACCATTAGTCTGTTCTCTATGTCCGTGATTCTATTTTTATTTCATAGATAGTTTCATTTGTGTCATATTTTAGATCAGGAAAGAGAATTTTGCATCCTCATGGAGCCATTCAGATTTGACTACAGAAAATGAAGCACAGGAAGGTCAAATAGTTCATAATCACAGTTTAATAGGCTAATTGCTGGACCATGACTAAAAATCATATTTTCTTTTAAAAAATATTTGTTTGACTGTGTCAGGTCTTAGTTGCAGCATGTGGGATCTAGTTTCCTGACCAGAGATCAAACCCAGACCCCCAGCATTCAGAGCATGGCATCTTAGCCACTGGACCACCAGGGAGGTCCCCCAAATCATACTTAATTTGGACTTAGACAAGGTTATGTTGCCAGGAAGTATGTGAAAAAAAGAGGCACCTGGAGAAGTCCTGGGAATAAAATTTAGCATCCAGCCCCACCTATGAAAACACTTAGACAGTTTTGAAGAGCTTCCTTTTTAAGGTGCTATTTTCTTAAAATAAAAACAATGTGTTGTTCATTGAAGAAAGCATGCAGAAAAGGGAGAGTAGAAATAATAAATTCATTTCAGATTCTGTGTGGGGTGAAACCTTGATATTCCAAGTGTGATCTGTGGATCAGTAATGCCAACAGCATCACCTTGGGCCTCTGGTAAAAAAACAGATTCCAGCAGTCCTCCTCTCTAGATCTGGAGCGAGGCCTAGAAATCTGTATTTTAACAAGCACCCCAGGAATCTTATGATTAGCTTTTTGGGGGAGATTCACTGCTTTGGAAACTTTTTCATGTGTACTTCCTAGCTCTGAAATTTTGTAAAATATGACCTCAATGATTTTGTACTCTTATGCCATTGAGTTACTCAACACTTTAAATTGTGGTGGTAATTTCTATTGAAAGATGGAGTTTCCATGCTGTATACATTGTCCAGAACTTAGTGAGTTGGTTTCTTCCAGTGTCTGTGTTATCTTCAGTTGTAAATTAGTAGGTAATTTTTGAAACTGTACTAATTTTATTTCCACAAAAGCCTGATTGACAACCAGGGAATAATAGATTGGGCCGTGGTTCACTGTATTAGATCATCTCTTTGGTGGTGATTATGCTTTAGAACTGCACGATCTGGAGAAGGAAATGGCAACCCACTCCACTGTTATTGCCTGGAAATTCCATGACAGAGGAACCTGGCGGGGTACAGTCCATAGGCTCACAAAGAGTCAGACACAACTTAGTGATTGTTGTTTAAACAGTTTTAAAGTCTACCATGGGGATTGGGAGTTCATGTACACTCGTGGCTGATTCATGTCGATGTGTAGCAAAACGAATACAGTATTGTAAAGCAAAACAAACTAAAAAATAAAAATTAATTAAAGAAAAAAAAAGAACTGCACCATCTGTCATGACAGAAGGGGCCAAGAGAGACCATGACTGAAGGGAGACTTTAATCTGGTTCTTATCAAGATGATAACTTAGATGTAAGCCTAGTGAACTACAGTGGAAGAATGTAAAGAGAAAAATTAACTGCAGACATTATGTCCGTAACATAAGATGATCTGCAGATATTTTGAAACCTCCAACTCTCTGTCACATAGTTTACTCTTTAGCAACTGATTCATCAAAAACAACTTGTATTGTGTGTATGTTGAGATTTCAAAACACTGTATGCTTCTTGAGAATTTTGATAACACTTTATTTGCAGAGCACAGTAAGTTTCTTTCAAGACCACATTTATTTATTTTTAAACTACTTTATTTATTATTTATTTATTTTTGACTGCATTAGGTTCTTTGTTGCTTTGGATGGGGTTTCTTTGTGGCAGGCAGGGGCTACTCTTCATTGGCTTGTGCAAGCTTCTCATTGTGGTGGCTTCTCTTGTTGTGGAGAACCGGCTCTGGAGTGCACAGGCTCAGTAGTTGTGGCATATGGGCTTAGTTGTTCCACAGCATGTGGGATTTTCCCAAACCAGGGATCGAACCCATGTCCCCTTGTCCCCTGCATTGGCAGGCGGATTCTTATCCACTGCACCACCAGGGAAGTCCCCACAGTAAGTTTTTTAGACTGCTAATCATCTCTGATCCTCTTCTTGGGTTGTAGCACAAGAGTGGTCAAGGAAATGTGCCCTTGGGTTCCCATAGTTACTTTATTAGTCAGGACATACCAGTCACTGTAATAAGCACCTCTACACTTACTGGTTTGTACCGTGATGATTGTACCCCGTGCTTCCGGAATGTTCAGCATAGCTGTCCCTGTAAGGCAGCTTTCCTCCAAGCAGGGACTCAGAAACTCAGACTCCTTACATCTTGTGGTTCTGCCTTCCTCTGGCTTTTTGGAATCTTCTCCATTCAGCTGCTGGATGGGGAAAGAGAGTAGAGGATTGCATAGGAGGTTTTATGGGAAGGCCTTGAAGTGGTATGTGTCCATTCCGTTGACCAGAACTCAGTCACATGACCAATTTAACTGCAAGAGGAGATGGGAAATAGAGTCTAGCTTTGTGCCCAAGACCGAAATATCAAAGAAATTATCTATTTTTTGGTTTGCTCCTCTCCCTCACCCCCATGAAACAGTGAACATTTGATGGTGAACACTACTGTAATTGTTTTTATAACATCATGGCCTAGTATGGTACTTCTCACATAGAAGATTCTTCCTAAAAATTTCTAGAGGTTAACCAGATGGCCCCATGACCAGTATCTGGGAGGTAACATAGAAGCAGGACTCCAAAGGATAAGGAGGAGTTCTTCAGGTAGGGCAGAGTGGAAAAGGAGGATGTTGAGCATGTTGGGTGATGGGACTAACATTAACCTGGATGTTGCCTTTGAGGGGTTTCTGGACCTTCCTAGCAGTCTGGTGGTTAAGACTCTGCTCTTCCACTGCAGAAGCCGTGGGCATGATCCCGGGTCAGGGAACTAAGGGAACTTTGGCTGTGCAGCACGGCCAAAAAGAGAGAGAGAAAGAAAAAAAAAAAAAGAGGCAACAATTTCTGATTCAGTAGATCTTGGGGGAAGCCAAGGAATTCTCAGGTGAGGCTGATGCTGCATACCTCTGGGCAGCCTCTAGGGTTTAGGAAGATCTCTTCAGCTTTGAGAACCTTTGAGAGGTACCTATTTGGCTTACCTCAAGTGGTTTGGCTCAGAGAAGCAAATACAAGCTGTGGAATCTCAAGATCCAAATGTTAGTCCTAGATTTGACACATGCTTAGAAGTCCTTTGACCTCGGATCTTTATTTGTCTGAAAATTGGAATAATAATAATAACCACCCCATAGCATTGTCATGAGGCTCAGAGAAGATCTTTATGATCTCTTTTATTTTTTTAATGATCTCTTAAGTGAAATACAGTACAAATATAAGCTGTCACTAATTGACAACAAGGGTCCGAAAAATCTTCTTTAAAAAAAATCTTCCTCTTCAGAGGCTTTGGGAAATGATTTCACGTTGCTCTCTTTGTGGTGGATTCTCTCTCTCTCGAGCCTCTGTTTTCCTCTACTTTATTGATTGCCATTTGGGGGAAATTACCATACTGCTGAAAATGCTTTTTGAAAAGAGAAGATATTATGTATTATTTTTAAGGACTATTGCTGAATCTTCTTTTTGTTTGGTTTTTTGAGCATTAAGCGGCAGTCGTTCAGCCATTCCGGTCAGATCTGTTCCTGGCGTGGTAGTATTAGCACTCCAGAGCTGTGCTCCCCAGTGCTCTGTCAGTTATTTATAATGCTGGAGCAGCTCATCAGCGCCATTGTCTCCCTGTGCGAGCTTTCCTGCTTCTGGCTTCCAGCTGTCAGAGGTGCTATGGTCTTATAATGCCTTGCCTATGGAGCCTTCACACACTGTTCTTTCTTCATACCCACAGATTTTTGGAAAGTGCCTTTGTTGGAGGGTTTTGACTGGCCAGGAAATCTTTGTGGAATGAGAGGGTTAATCTGTCCGTGTGTGGCATGGGGAAAAGCAGAGGCTTTTGAGTCAGACATATCTTAGGCTTGTCTAGCCTTCTTTGCATTCCTCGTGGCATCTGGGAGGATACTTGGCCAACAGTGAGCTCTTGGTGTCTTGCTCAGGATTAGGGATGTGAACTCAAAAGATCCAAAGGAAAGACCAGAAACTACGTGCTTATTACACCTGTTCTCCAGCTTGGTTACACCCTGGACTTAGCTGGGGCAATTTAAAAATAATATTTGTCTTGGGTCTCATCCTAGAGACACTGATTGAATTGGTCTGGAGTGGCCTGGGCATCTGGTGATTGTAAGTTGGAGACTGACTGAGTAGGTGATCTTGAGGCATTACTTCATGGTTCTAGGCTTCAAGTTTCCTGTTGTGTAAAATGCATACAAGGACATCTCTCCTGTGGTGGTGCTGTGGGAGTTAGAGGTAATATGAGATGCCTTAAGCAGTGTGATTTCAAGGGAGCAGGAAAGGCAGAAAAGTCTAAGACCCCAACATAGTTGCATCATGCTGTGTCTTTACTGCCACCATCAGGCCCCATCCTAACAGCTTCCCCAGTTAATCTGTTGCATCACAACCACCTTGAGGGAATAGCTTTTGAATTCATGTAAGCATATCTGCCAGAGAAGGCAGGGCACCCTACTCCAGTACTCTTGCCTGGAAAATCCCATGGATGGAGGAGCCTGGTGGGCTGCAGTCCATGGGGTCGCTGAGGGTCGGACACGGCTGAGCGACTTCCCTTTCACTTTTCACTTTCATGCATTGGAGAAGGAAATGGCAACCCACTCCAGTGTTCTTGCCTGGAGAATCCCAGGGACGGGGGAGCCTGGTGGGCTGCTGTCTATGGGGTCACACAGGGTTGGACACGACTGAAGCGACTTAGCAGCAGCAGCAAGCATATCTGCTGGCCATGGATCTCCTTTGAATCTGTACGTAGGGATCCAGCACAGCTCTCACACTCCGGAAGCAGTGTTTTAAGGTTGAAGAGCCTACAGACCTTGCATTAGGGTTGGTCTCTGCCCCTTTAACATTCTAGATATGGGACCCTAGTTGCTGCCTGCATCTTCCTGGCTGTAGCTGGCCTTTCTGCCTAGCTCTGTGAGTGATGAACTTGCTCACCATCCCCGCCCACACATAAGCTATTCCTCCATTATTTAGCTTTGGAGAGGCTAAGTTCTTGCTCCAGAGTTTATATTCCTACCCCACACCCTGAAGCCTTCCTGGCCCAGGGCCTGTCCCTCTCCTGAGGCCTACTCTCATCCCTCAGTTTGAGGCAGGCACCCTTCCAGCCAGCTCTCTGGCATGCAGCTATGGGTGTTAGGGTCTGTCACATAATTGCTATGTGCTTGCCTGTTTCCCCTGCTCAGCTGAAAGCTCCAGGAGATCAGGGACTAGAGCTTCCTCACCTTTCTGTCTGCCAGCACCTAGAACTGTTTGTATGTATTAGGTGTTCAGGAGGTGCTGAATGAGCGAATGAGGGAAGGCTCCCTTATGCACTTACCATGTATCCCATTCAATGGAAAGACCCATTTCTATGAACAAGCTGAAATATGAAGCCCCATATCCCCCAGCTAGACTTTTAAGTTAGCTGAATGTAGGCGTGAATTCCTATTTCTTTGCATTCCTCGTGGCATCTGGGAGGATCCTTGGCCACGATAAGTGCTCAGTGAGCACTTGTCTTACTCAGGATTAGGGATGTGAACTCAAAAGCTTCAAAGAAATGACCTGAAACTATATGCTTCTTATAGTGCCTCAGAAGAGCAAGGACAAGGGCTAGACTTTGCTGATGAGAGTGGTGGTCTCTGAGGGGAAGTGTGCATACTTCAACAAGATCCATGGGGTCTGAGAAGAAATGATTTTTAAATTGTTTGAAAAAAGTTTATTGATTTGGTTCCGCTGGGTCTTCATGGCTGAACGGGCTTTTCTCTAGCTGCGGCAAGCGAGGGCTACTCCTTAGTTGTGGTGCACAGGCTGTTCTTTGTGGTGGCTTCTCTGATTGCGGAGCAAGGCTCTAGGGCACACGGGCGTCAGCTGCTGCGGCCCACGGGCTCAGTAGTTGTGGCCCCCAGGCTCTAGAGCATAGGCTCAGTACTTGGGGCGCACAGGCGTGGTTGCCCCACGGCATGTGAGATCTTCCCAGATCAGGGATCAAACCTGTGTCTCATGCATTGACCGGCAGATTCTTTACTACTGAGCCACCAGGGAACCCCAAGGAGAAAATTTTACAACTTCTATGTCATTGTTTCTATTGAAAAAAATAGCTAGGCTCTATTAGCTTTGCTGTATAGATAGCCATGAACCCTTCATTTGATCTGTACACCATAATGAGAGTGGGCAGTGTTACCTTCACTGATTAGTTTTTATTCCATATATTGAAAATAATCTCAATTCATTTACATATACTTATATATTTATGAATTTTACTATTGGTTCAATCCTCACAAAATGAGCAAATGATTGAAAAAATTCTTGTAGAGAAACAAGAATTGAAACTATTATTAATAGTATAAGCACAAAGTGAATGGGAAGAAAATGTCAGAAGTGGCCCTTCTCCCACTCTAGTTATGCCATCTTGGGTGGCCAGATGACAAGATCAAAACAGTGGTGTTCTAACCAGATCTGGGAAGGATATGGTCGCAATATTTTGAAATAATCAAGATGACTATATGGGATGCGATTTACATCGACTGTTGTTGTCTTAACCTAATCCTATATGGATAATGTGTATTGAAGAATTAGCTAAAAGTGTTTGAAGGATTAATGAAAGACTTTGGAAAACATCTTTATTTCATTTTATCTTTCAAAATTTCTATTTCTATATTTGTTAAAGATATTCCTGATATGTTAGCCCATTAGTATATCTCTGTATAAATTAAAATAGCAATACATATGTTGAGTGTATACACTGAAATATATTTAGTTGCTAAGAGTGAATGTCCACTGAGTTAGGATGCCATGCAAATGAGAGTGTGGGTTATTCTTGATTGGCCAGTTACCATTATCATGTCACACTGCTCTCACATGGCTGGCTGGCTGACCCCAAGAGGCATCTCAAGAATGTGTGTTATTAGTCACCATGGTAATGGCACAGCTGGGAGGAGATGGGTCATTAAAAATTCATCATCACTATTGAGTTGGAAATTAACTCAGATCACACATACTTTTGAGGTCAAGGTGCCTTTTGCTTATAGAAAAAGGCAGAAATTAAGAAAATGTAATGGATTTTTAAAAATATGTGTTGTGGATATTATGAGTGTATGGGGTTGTTTATGTGTTTGGAAGTGAACAACAATAAGAAAACCTGAAATTTACTCTGTCAAACATTTTGTTAGTTATTTTAACTTCACAATAACCCTGTAAGGTAGAGGTCATCCTCATTATATGACAAAGAAAGATGAAATCAATGAACATAAGTGACTTGCCCAAACTCCCGCATCTAGTAGGTATCGAACAAGGGTGCATATCTAGATAATTGGCATTAGCCAGTATATGGCATTTTGTTTCCAAAAGTTAAGAATCCATCTGTATTTTGTCAAGTCACCTAATAATTGGAAGGTATCAACAATTTCTAGGCATGAAAGCATGGATAACAGTGGACTCCATGTCGTGAGTGGGAAAGCAAAATGTTCATGCTGAGACCTGGGGCTGGAATTTTTGTATTATCTGTCTGTGTTAGGTGGTGAAAAGCAAGCCATTTTGGTTGAGCTTATTGACATTGTATCATCTGATGTCATTTCTCAAGTGAAAGTTCTGCAGTTTTGTATGAGCAAAAGGTCCCTCCATGGAGCTTTGCCAGCAGATTTTCCCAAGGTGTTCTGCAAAGCATCAGATATCAAGCTTAGTACAATAAATGTGTTCTCTTTCTGTTAACAGGACCATTGCCAACTATTTGGTGTGGAGGATGGTTTATTCCAGAATTCCAAACTTAAGCAGGCGCTTTCAGTATAGGTGGCTGGAGTTCTCACGGGTAAGTTTAAGAAGATTGCAGTGTTACATCACTGGATAACTTTACATGCCAGACAGTCTGTATATTAACTAATCCAATAAAAATCATCTTTAGGTATTGGGCAGAGGGAATTTTACAGCTCAAGTTCTACTTTTTTTTGGCTTTATTTCTTTTTATTGAGGTAAACCTTACATACAATAAAGTATATTCAAGCTCTTCTTTGATGAAGGTATATAAGGATATTTAGGGTAATACTTGAGACCATCACATTTTCACCCTCCCCTTCTTACCAATTTATTCTGCTTTCCCCCAGTGTTTTTAAGTGGGTCACTATAATTGTGATTTTAATATTTCTTAGTGATATGTTTGTAACTGTCTTTCGTTTTCTGTATTCTGAATATTCAGAATATGCATACTATATGTATTAGATGGTAAAGTTTCATCTTTAATTTAGGGGTAGTGTTTTGTCTGTCGCTTGATCTTCAGTCTTTTTTTGCCTTTTTTTTTCTTTTTCATTAGTGTTGGTCTTCTTAATTCAATCTAATTTATCCTAATTCTACTAGGCCAACAAGGCCTAAATTTAGTCTCCTCTGAGATGTGGCTCAACTGCCTAAAACACTTCTTTTCCCTCCTCATCCAGCCCTGTGATCTCTGCTCCTCTCCCACACTTGTTCTCCTCTTTAACTTACGTAAGTGTCACTCTTAGTTTCAGAGGCTTTTGTCTGAGTGATTCTCTTACCAATACAGACTTAAGGGTTTTGTGGCTCTTTTTTTTTTTTTTTTAACATTTTAAGAATTTTGGGACCTTAGCAAATATTTTAAGTTAATTTTCTCTTAATTTGTAGTTAAGTAACAGAAAATTTTGTAAGCTCTAATTTCATTTAATAGACATTTTATTTTTTTGTGTGTTTTATTTATTTTTATTTTTTAAATTAATTTTTATTTTTTAGTTTGTTTTGCTTTACAATACTGCATTCATTTTGCTATACATTGACATGAATCAGCCACAAGTGTACATGAACTCCCAATCCCAACTCCCATCTCCCCCCTCCCGCCCCACACCATCTCTCTGGATTATCCCCGTGCATCAGTCCCAAGCATCCTGCATCCTGCATCGAACCTAGACCGGTGATTCGTTTCACTTATGATATCATACATGTTACACTGCCACTCTCCCAAATCANGGTTCGATCCCTGGGTCGGGAAGATCCCCTGGAGAAGGAAATGGCAATCCACTCCAGTATTCTTGCCTGGAGAATCCCATGGACAGAGAAGCCTAGTACATTATAGTCCATGGGGTCGCAAAGAGTCGGACACGACTGAGCGACTTCACCTTCAAAAAAGGGGAAAAGGAGGCAAAACTAGGGGAGAAAAGAACTATGAGACAGAAATGGTCAAGATTTGAAGGCTGTTTGGAAGACAGATTCAACAGGATTTGAGTGCTTCCAGTTAGTTGGCTGGGAAGTAAAATGGAAATTTCTAGTTTGGGAGTCTGAAGAGCTGGATGTAACCCACAGACTGATTTAATCTCCACTGAGAATAACACAGGACCAAAAAAGGAATGGGAGCCCAATGAATGTTCGATTTCCTCAAGTTCCCACTTTTTTTTAAACAGAACAATAAAGCAGAAAATCACAGAACACCCTAAATATAGTGTAATTGGATCCTATCAAGGCATTGCTAAAATGTCTTGATCTCCTTGTAGGCAAAATGGATAAGTCAGATGACAGTTCCATGAAGCTGTTCAAAGTAGAATAACTGGACTAAACATCCATTGGTTAGTGACTGATAGGCACCTAACAAAAGCTCTGCACAGAGCAGGTTCTCCATGAATCTGCTCAACAGATAAATCTAAAGACTCCAAAGGATGAGTGAATAGGGACATTCCAGGCCTATTGTGTGAGAATGGTTATTAATAACCCAGAAAAACGATCAAACCAAAGAGTGGATTTATCTGGGACTTCCCTGGTTGTTCAGTGATTAGGATTTGGCACTCTCACTGCCATGACCCCAGGTTCAATCCCTGGCTGAGGAACTAAGATCCCACAAGCTGTATGCATAGTGCAGACCAAAAAAAGTGGACTTACTAAATTATGAATGATATAAAGGTAGAGACACTGAATAACAGATTTGAGATTTTTAAAGGTCTTTCAAGATGCCATTCTATGGAATTAATCCTAAATTTGGGGGGAAAGCATTATGCACAAGATGTTTATCATAATAATATCAATAATAGCACAACCTAAATACCCAACTATGGAGAAATATTTAAGTGATCTCCGTATAACCACTGGAAGACTATGCAATAACAGTGAAAATTCTTTTATAAAGACTATGAAAATAAAGAAGAAAGAAATAAAAAAAGATTGTGCAATGACAAGAGAAATGCTTAAAATATAAGAAAAAAGAAAGAATCAAATTTATATATACAGCATTTTTCAAGCCTATGCATAGGGAAAAAATACAAAGTGATATATCAAAATGTTAGCAGTGGCTATGTTCGTGTGATGGTACTAGCAATAATTTTCTTTCTACTGTTATACTCTACCTTCAAGATTTTCTTTAACAAGCATAGATTTTTGCAGCAAAAATAATAAACATACAGGAGATCCAGAAACATACACTTTTTAAAAACCAGAGCCATGACCAAAGCTAAATGGATTTTTAATATGAATTAATGTAAAATTCTAGGATGAGGGTTTAAACAAAATGCCAAGCTTATGACAGGAGCAATAGGGCTTAACGACACTTCTTGTGGGATAAAAAAAAAAAAAAAAGACCTAGAAATTAACTGACTGTAAATTTGTTATGAGCCAACAGTGACAGGACTGAGGGGAAAAGATAGCCATAATATAAACATCTGATTTCCAATATAATTTGTATGCAAAACAAAGGGAGTAATAATATTCCCACTGTGCTGTGCAAGCTGGACCATATCTAGAATACTGTGTTCAGCTTTGAACTTGA
Source organism: Aepyceros melampus (assembly GCA_006408695.1). Classification (NCBI taxonomy): domain Eukaryota; kingdom Metazoa; phylum Chordata; class Mammalia; order Artiodactyla; family Bovidae; genus Aepyceros; species Aepyceros melampus. The sequence continues at coordinate 153,993 of SJXQ01008257.1, read as the reverse complement.
GCTTTCAAAAAAGATGTTGAAAAGCTGGAGAGCAGCCAGCAGGATGAGACATCAGAACCACAGCAGAGAGCAGTGAATCCCACACTCCGGCAGCTTCAGAATCACCCAGAGGGCTTACTAAAATGCAGGTTCTTAGGTCTCCTCCCAGAGTTTCTGATTCTATAGATCTGCATTTTCAGCTAGTTCCTAAGTGAAGTCCATGCTGCTGGCCTGAGGACCGTACTTAGAGACCCACTGGCCCTGTGGATAAAAGCACAGACTCTGAAACCAGACTGCCAGGGACTGAGTTCCAGCTCTGCCACCTACTGGCTGTGTGACCTTGAGTAAGCTTGCTTGCCTCTCTGTGCCACAGTTTTCTCACCTGTAAAATGAAACAACTTGAGCATCCTCATACAGGCATCATGGTTTTGACGTAGTTAATATATGTGAGGCATTTACATCTACCTGGTATATTAGGCTTATTAATTTAATGAGGAACATGAGAGACGTTCTATCTGATACAGGAAAACATTTAAACACCTTCAAACACTGGAAGGGCTTTCATGCGGAAGGTATATTCTACAGAGCTCCTGGGGACAGATATGAAGTCTAAGGGTGGAAGTGCCCAAGAAGAAACCTTCGTATCCATCACAAGAAGGACTATTTTAGAAGCTGAAGCAACAGTGGAGTGGGTGTCCTGGGTGGGTTCTGAGTGTCCCAGTACTCAGGGCAGAACTACCAAAAAATCTGCGGGTGAGGCTTAGCCATCTGGGTTTTAACAAGCCCTGCATGGGTGCCACTGCAACTCAAGTATGAGAACCAATGGCATCTAACACTGTCCAAAACAACATTTCCACAAGGCTTTATCTAGAACACCAAAACTCAATTGAAGTAACCTCACTCCAACAAGGTATCAGGTAATTACATGCCTCTGGTAACTATGTGCAGCCAACTACGGCTGCTGCTGTTTAGTTGCTCAGTTGTGTCTAACTCTGTGACCCCATGGACTGTGGCCCGCCAGGTTCCTCTGTCCATGGAGAGGGTAGCCATGCCCTTCTCCAGGGGATCTTCCTGACCCAGGGATCGAACCCAGGTCTCCTGCTTGGCAGGTGGATTCTTTACCACTGAACCACCTGGGAAGCCCTTGCAGCAAACTACTGCTGCTGCTGCTGGTGCTAAGTTGCTTCAGTCGTGTCCAACTCTGTGCAACCCCATAGAAGGCAGCCCACCAGGCTCCCCCGTCCCTGGGATTCTCCAGGCAAGAACACTGGAGTGGGTTGCCATTTCCAGCAACAAACTACTACTTACACCAAATACTTGCTTTTGTATTTAAAAAGTGTATCACAAAGATAACACTGAACTTGTTCAAAACAAGAAAACTAAAATCCACAGAGAAAAAAGCAGGTACTCCCATCCCATCACCCTCTTAGGAGGGGCTGCTCACTATTAAGTGCCCTGAAGGGACTACAGAGAAGGACAGTGTTCTGAAAAAAAGCATTAAAGCATCTAAAAGTTAAGAGGGCCCTCAGAGGGAAACACAACAGCTCGGACACACGGAACCTATTTTCTCACCTCTCAGCAGCCAGTGCGGCCAAAGTCCCCCCTCCTGCTCAGGACAATAGTTCGGAAGAGACAGCTGAGCACACTTGGAGAGGCTTTCTCCTGCTCCAGGCGCCCTTCTAACTACTTTGGGTATATTAACTCTTCATGACAAATCTCTCAGGTCGGTACTGATCTCACCATTTTACAGATGTGAAAACTGAGGGTTGGAAAGGTTAAGTCATTCCACAGCTAAAAAGTGGTAGCCATGGGCTCTGAGCCACAGCAGTCTTTCTCCAGAGTCTGAAGGCTTCTGTACCGAACTTTCTGTTGGGGCCAGTGAGGCAGAGAAGGGACGAGTGGGAAGGCCACTACCTTGGCCTGACTGTGCGCGTGGCAGAGACAGAGAGACACAGAGCCAGAGAGCGTCAGCAAGCTCAAGATGGCAGCCAGTGTGAGCCCGTGATCCAGGCGAGGTGGGGGGAGACCAAAAGATGGGTCACCTGCCATTCTGTCAGTCCGTTCCTGGGCGGGCACCGGAGTGGATGAATGAACCGGCGTGACGGCAATCTTAAGCACCTACGCACACAGGCTTGAACCTGTCACAGGCAAGAGCAAGGAGACAGTTTGACAAAAGCCCTTCCCTTCCTTTTCTTCCACAAAGCAATTTAAAAGGAATATGTGAGATGAGGCAGGAAGGAAGGTAGCAAAGGAAAGTGACAGCTGGAGGCAAAGTTGTTGGGGTTGATAAGGAAGGAAGAGCCAAAGTAGCCATGCTCCCCGGCAGCAGGAACGAGGCCTGTGACAGGGGACAAAGGTGGCAGCACGGGCACTCCCCATGTCAGTGCCCTCACTCAGGCTGGTGGCTCAGGGATTCCTCCTCTAGACCGCAGGATCGCTCTGTGTCTCCAGCACATGAACACTTCTCTCCATCGTCTCGGAATCCCTATCACTGTTGTGCTCTCCTAGAAGTGCAAACAACGGCTCATCTCCGAATCTGCAGCTCTGAGTCCAGTACCTGGCCCGCTGTTGGTTCAGATACGTCTGCAGGACTGAATGTACTGAAGCGGTGCTAGCATCCAGAGGCAGTGACATGCGCTGTCGCCTTAAGGAGAGGGAGGACAGGGAAAGTCACACCCCAGAGGCTCTCTCCTAGGTGGGAAGCCCCCAGGTGCAGATCCCAAGACAAGGACTAAACTGCAAGCAATTCATCTGGGACGTGAAAGAGACACCAAACACTACAAGCGGACTGGTGAAGTCCATGAAGAAAGACACATACTCCACTAAGCCTATCTCATGGAGCCAGTGGGAGCAAGAGCAGAGCACACTCAAGGAAGGAAGGGGCTGCGGCAACCCCCATCAATCACATCAATCTTCAGTTCCCCTCTGAGCCCTCTGTGGGAGTGGCCTAGCACACTCCAGTGGGAAGACAAAGCTGTCAGGGAAACACAGATGCTGGCAGAGAGATGAGCAGTGAAATGGTAATGGCAAGGGCAGAGGGTTCCCCTCCCCTCGCTCACCAGGTCTGGGGTGGTCCTGAACATCTGCATGTCTAAGGAATCCTCAGTAAGGCTGCTGCTGGTGGTCTAGAAGCACACCCTGAGAATCACTGGGCTCGGATATGGGCAGGACACCCGCACGGGTGGTAAAGACTAGATGCTATTGTTGCTCTCTAGTCACTAAGTCATGTCGGGCTCTCTGCAACTCCATGGACTGTATCCCGCTAGGCTCCTCTGTCCATGGGGATTCTCCAGGCAAGAATACTGGAGTAGCGCGCCATTTCTTTCTCTAGGAGATCTTCCCAACCCAAGGATCGAACCCACGTCTCCTGTTTAGCAGGTGGATTCTTTATTTCTAAGCCAACTGGGAAGCCCCAAAAGACTGATATACCTGGGGGCAATTCCAATAACTAGATCTGAGCAGAGACTAAAGAGAAAGGAAACCAGATTTATACCCCAAAATATGCCTCTTTGACATAAAAATTATTTTGAGCTGAAGGCAACTAGGCAATTGAGAAGCAACAGATACAAGAAAAGCTCCTGCCCTCCCCCAATTTGCCTAAAAGGAGGAGATAACTTTCTAAAGATGTCCCTCCTGCCGTCTCTACCAGGGAGGACAAAAGGGAATCATTGAGACAACTTGAGACACTGTAGCCCTGCAGACAGCAGCAGAAGACTCCATATAACAGTCTACTAACTAGCCTGTATCTATCATTAGTTTCCTCATGTATTTACATTCCCACCATCTGCCACTTTTGGAAGGCTAAAATTACTTGCCCTTTTTCCTTCTCTTGCTGTTCAGTTGCTCAGTCCTGTCCAACACTTTACAATCCCAGGGACTGCAGCATGTCACATTTCCCAGTCCTTCACCTATGTTTCTTCCTATTTCTCTACAAATGTATTGTTCTTCACTTCAGGTGACACACAAGCCAGAGTTCTAAGCCACTTCTCTGAGTTACTCATTTTTCTGAGTTTCTCTCACACACGTATGAGATATACATGTTAGTGAACTTGTTTGTTTTTCTTATGTTAGTCTATTTTGTTGTTGTTGTTGTTATATGGACCCCAGTTAAGAACTTAGAAGGAGGGAAGGAAAGGGTATTTTCCCTCCCCAACAGAGACAAAGCCAAAGATGTGAGCTCAACTTCTATTTGGCCCTCTGTAGGAAAACTCTTCCCACCGTGCCCAGAGCTTGTGCCTGGGGGTCACATGCTCATGTCAAGGGAACCGTGAGACAGACTTCCTGGAAACCCTCTGTATCTGCTATGGCTAAAATTAAAGCCATTCACAGCCTCCTGAGAAGGCTGCAGTCCTAGGAGTTCCCTCTGGGTCTTTTTCACAAAAGGTGGTGGTCTGGCAAGCAAAAGTTGCAGGGGTAAAGAGCACAAACAAATATCTACAAAGAATCAGCTTTGGGCTGCAGAACTGAATCCAGCTGGAGGTCAGCCAAGTTCCTCCTGCTCTGACACAGGGCTCACCTGCACAAGCCTGGCTCCCGCCTGCAGAGCAGCCAAAGGCAGTGCTATATCCCTTCCTGCAGGCCTCACAAACATTATGTAGTGGGGTGACCTTGCGATTCTCTTACTCTGTTCTGGAAAAGACAAATCTTCTAGAAGACGCCTCCAAAGTAATTTGTTTCATCTTACACTCATTCAATAGCTATGACAGCTGGAAAAAATTAGCAGGCCTCCAGTCCTCTGCTGCTTGTTTATAATAAGAGCATATGCTTGCAGGGAACATAGAATCCTAAACAAAAATTGGTACTTATTTGACCAGACTAAATTTCCATTTTGAAACCTACGCTGTTGGTTTCACAACACAAACCACTCGTGATCTCCTGAGTGGAAAGGCAGGGAGACTGAGGATGGAGACTTCCATCCTTCATTCATGGAAGCAGAGGCTTCCTTGTTTATCTTTTACAGTGATCACCCTTAGGAAAGAGCACACAAAGCCACAGCCCCATGCTTCTGTTCTGAGACTGGAGTAACCACCACAAAAGCCAAGGTGTTAGGCATCTGGACCCTCCCCACTCAGGAGGCAGGTCACTGGGGAATGCTAAGGTCAACATCCCTTAGGAGGCACTGTAATTAGTTGCAGACCAGAGCCTGATTGTGAAGGAAAGAAAAGCTTCTCCCCATCACAAATCAGAACATTTTTGCAGCTTTCCCAATGGGTTGCCAAGTGACTCAGCATTGGCCCAGTGTGGGCACTATTATTGATGAGAAATCTTCCGCCTGGGTGATATACTGCATACAACACATGCCCAAAGAACAGTGCCAAGTCATACCAGGAAGAGCAGGCGAATTATTCACCTCCACTTCAGATGCAGGCAAATCCTGTCTTAATGCAGGGGCTCCTCAGTATCAGAAAGACAAAGCCCCTAAGATAGTCAGAGATTTCCATCTAAGATTCAAGGCATGATTAGGTAGGCCTCTTCTTTCTTGTTGACTATTAAAAGGCAATCAAATTGAGGACAGCATAGCAAAAAGACAAGAAAAAGAATAATTTTTCAAAAACAACCCCAAAGCAGAAAGCTGCATAAGATCCTTCAGCTTCCTAAATGTTATCTTTATGAGTTCTACGAGCTCCACCCAGAGGTCACTGACAGATCTGCAGGTTCACTTAATTTAGAAAAGAAAATCTCATCTTCTGGGGTCCAGAGCCAGACCTGCCTTGGAAAACCACTGGAAATTCTTAGACAATGGTCCTTCTTTCTTGCCTTTAATTAAAGGAACTGCTCTGAGCTCTGAAATTCAAGATATGCTCCCGGAACCTAGTGTCATCCAACAGGACAACTATCTTTGATATTTGCACCTGTCGAGGAACTAGTGTGAGTTCCTGCCAGGCTGAACTCAGCTCAAAGACAGCAGAGTGTTCAAAGAGTACTTTCAGAAGAAAAGGTGAGGGTCCTCCTTGAAATAAAATATAAGACTGGAGAGCAACTCAAAGGGTGAACAAGAATGTGTCTAATATTAGAAGGACTGAGAATAATCCTCCTTCAAGAAGGACCCATGACTGCTTGCCCAGAGGGCCCAACTATAAGGCAACCACTCCCTTACACAACCCTGAAGACAACCCATAAGGCAATCACCAGCCATACTTTTCAAAGAATTGATTGCGGTGCCCAGAGCATTCCCTTGGTATCTAGCCATTCATAACCCACACACCTCACTCCAACCCACCCTCCACACCAGTGACTCTCAGTCCACAATGGTTCAGGCTAGGATCAAGAGCTCCCACTGTGCTGTGCTCTCAACTGCCCAGTGTAAGACATGCTCTGTTTCAGATATCATAAGCTAGCCCAGCAACTAAATGAAGCCTTCAAACAAAAATGACATGTTGGTGCAAAAAGTTTCATCAACCATCTGGAGAGCTTCTCATCACAGCCCGCGTGCTCCTCCTGCCTTCATCAGCATGTGCCTAACCTGACTTCAGACAGACGTGACAGATCTCAAACGGGAAAAAAACAATCAAAATCGCCCTCTGTCTTCCTCCAACACCACTGCCCCCTTCCTCCCCTAGCAAGTTCTTTCTTCACTATAAACACTGAACAGGCTTTTCATGTCTATCGACAAAAATACCTATGGCAATGTCTATTCATCTTAGGCATATTAAAGCTCTAGAAAATATCTGTGCTAAACCTCGGCACATTCTCATTTCAACAAGGCTAAGCATTCCCAGAATGTTACCCTCTTATTTTGTTAAATAACTTTATTATGTAGAGTAGTTTTAGTTCAGTTACTCAGTTGTGTCCGACTCTTTGCAACCCCTCTGACTGAAGCACGCCAGACTTCCCTGTCCATCACCAACTCCTGGAGCTTGCTCAAACTCATATCCATCGAGTCAGTGATGCCATCCAGCCATCTCATCCTCTGTCGTCCCCTTCTCCTGCTGCCTTCAATCTTTCCCAGCATCAGGGTCTTTTCTAAGGAGTCAGTTCTTCGCATGAGGTGGCCAAAGTATTGGAGCTTCAGCTTCAGCATCAGTCCTTCCAATGAATATTCAGAACTGATTTCCTTCAGGATTGATTAGTTTGATCTCCTTGAAGTCCAAGGAATAGTTTTAGGGTCATAAAATTGAGTAGAAAGTACAGAGTTCCTACATAGTGGCCAGCCGGTACATACGCACAACCTCCCCCATTATCAATATCCCCACCAGAGTAGGACATCCATTGCAATTGATGAACCTGCACTGACACATCATTATCACCCAGAGTTCACAGTTTACACTATGGTTCATTCTCGGGGCCGCACATTCTATGGGTTTGGACAGATGTATACTCATATGTAACTTGATTAGTTTGATCTCCTTGAAGTCCAAGGAATAGTTTTAGGGTCATAAAATTGAGTAGAAAGTACAGAGTTCCTACATAGTGGCCAGCCGGTACATACGCACAACCTCCCCCATTATCAATATCCCCACCAGAGTAGGACATCCATTGCAATTGATGAACCTGCACTGACACATCATTATCACCCAGAGTTCACAGTTTACACTATGGTTCATTCTCGGGGCCGCACATTCTATGGGTTTGGACAGATGTATACTCATATGTAACTACCATTATGGTATCATACAGAGTCGCTTCCCTGCTCTGAAAACCCTTTTCCCCTTTGTCCCTTGACCATAACGTAAAAAAATTTTTTGCTCAGCATGACTCAGTATGACTCTAAGCAGTGTTCCTGAGGCCTGCCAAAGGATAAGAATCACCAGGGAGACTAGTTACAATCACAAATGTTCAGACTGCACCCTCAATCCACTGTGTCAGACCTTGCTAGGGAGGGGCCCGGAAAGTTATAGATGGTCCATGGACCTAAAGAAGAAATGCTCCTAAGTGCAGTCTCCAAGCAGAAAAGCAGCACCTGTTAAGAATATTGCAGGTATTTCCTACCCATGTGAGCTCCAGCTCCATCAGAATACTTAGAATTCAAGATGGGCCCCATTCTTTATTTTCAAACAGCCAGGCTGCTGCTACTTTTCTCACCTATTCCTTTATCTTACTGCATGGTACCAGAAAGTTTTACAAGGACAAGCAAGCGTCTACTTCTATTAGGAAACATGTTTGTATTCCTACACAATGGTCTCCCATTTATAAGCACGCTATTTGGATCATCTGCACAAAGTGACAGGTCAGGAAGTAGATCTGCTTGGTTACAGTAAAGTATCTGCCCGAGGACACTGGAGCACGTGGTGCATGGAGCAGAAGGACACACAGCCAATATGGGTTTTTCTTCTTTGTGCCTTGAGGGCTCTTCTGCCAGCTGTTCCCCCTCGCTCCCCACTGCTCTGCATTCTGCCATAGCCAATGACGGTTTAATGGCAAAATTCGCTGGGCAGTAAGCCATGTGGCTCTTACAGCCGGCAATTAGGAGAGAAGGAAAGGTTGACTTACAAGGTGTTTGAAAATGCAGTTTGAGTAAGTCAGATCTTATTTTCTCTTACCTCCTGGTAATAAAATCTCCATATTCATCCCAAAACAGATAACTGACTCTGGGGTCATCCGGAGTCAATGGCTCAGTCAATATAAAACTCCACCACACAGTTGTGGGGTGCATGAACATCCATTAAACCAAAAGCCACATTTTTTTTTCATCCAAAGGAATCCTTACCTTTTCTTTGGCTTTCCTTTTTGTCCCTGCATCCATCCACTCGTTTTCTTTCTCCAGCATGTCAATAAAGGCCCATCGAACACCCTCAATCAATTCCTCCATCTATAAGAAAATACCCAAAAAGCAGGTCAAAACCAAGAAGCTTCAGACAAGGTTTTCTGGGCCACGATAAACAGTCCAATGCTAAACACAGTGGGAAAGAAGCTCCCTTCAGATTCACTACATGCTCTGGCAGAATTTCTTCTTTCAGGGAAATGCCTTTTTCCCCCACTGCTAGAAGAAAACTAACCATTTCTTCCCTTAAGAACAATGTGATGGCCCAGTCGTAAAAGGATTATATGGGAACAGGAATTTACCATAAGTTGTGATTAATAACTTACCTGTAGCTACTAAAGGAGTCCACCCTTATCAAGGATGCAACTAATTTCAGTAAGTTAATAAGAATTTTAGGGAAACAAGCATGGGCTCCATATTTCAGACTGGTATCGCAGAAGAAAGTGAGTGAACCATTGAAAGATATACTGTTAACGAGAAATAGGCGCGAGAGCCAGCNATATTGCATATACTAACCATGTAAGGTTATCATATTTTGTCTTAGGTAGAAGCTGAGTATTAGTGAAAATAATAAAGTTTTAAATTATTTAAAGAATAGTTATCTATGGATTTAAATGATTATTATTAAGTATACGTTATGGTGTTGATCACATAATTAAAAGTATTGACAGTTAAAAAAAAATTCAGCTCTGCCTAGCTAGCTGTGTGACCTTGGGAGGGTTAGCTTTAAGCCTCAGTTTCCCTCTGTGCAAAATGGAGATTAAAAAAGACCTGGGGTGGCTGTAAGGATGAAAGGAAATAATCAGTGTAAAGCTCCTGGCACAGGGCCTGGCACTTAGAAAGTGCTCAAGAAAACATGGCTAACATCATCACCCCTATCGTCACCACTGCCATCACCATCATCATAGTTTTCAGCAGCAGCATCCTCCTGTCACAGCCATCATATCATCACCATCATTCTGTCATCTTGTCACCAGCATCACTGTCTTCATTATCAGATCCACGGTCCATAGTTCCTCTCAGCATCTTAAGTAGCATGACAAATGCTCCCAATGGGTTTGTATATTCAGTTTCTGAATTAAAACCCTGTTTGTTCAAAGGTTCATTTTAAAATCAATTGCTAGGAACTGGGAAGGCAGTTACCATAGAATTAATGTTACACTTGATGGTGAAAAAACTCACTTAACCCCCAACATTGCTGAAATATTAATATTTGCAGTGAAAATAAAAACAACACTGATGCATGACTGGAAATGAAAAGCAATGGGAAAACAATTCAGTAAATACACAAATCTATTTGTCATTCAGGCTGAGAGGGTGGGGGAGAAAGAAGAGGTGGCCAGAGCCTTTTGTATCTTGAATATGGACTCATGAGCATTTGCAAGGTTCCAAAGCTATCGCTGATTGGTTATGATGCATAATTTCACTTCAGATCCTACTGTTTTGCTAAGGCCTAAATAGCTCTCCTCTCCTGCCTAGCTGCAAGATGAGGGGCATCTTCTCAAAAACAAGGGAGGGATGAAAGAGGTGAGGAAGAGGGTAAGGACAAGAGGGAGAAAGCAGAGGAATTTTCTGAGATAACCGAGCAAGAGTTGAAGGAAAAAAGGTAGTGGGGTGCTGGGATAAAAAAGTGTGTGCACATCCAAATGAGAAAGTGGTTGCTCAGCTAGCTGGAACAGAAACAGAAAAGCTCTGAGAAGAACACTGAATGAGCTTTATTCAGTTGCCCACAGGGGTCGCTGTTGAGCTACAACAGCTTGGTTGTCGTGCAGCGTGGTGGAGGGAGAGGCAGGAGTAGAGCTTCCCAGTAGAAAGAGGAGGTCAAAAAAAATAGGAAATCGTTCACCACCACTAGAGGTACATGAAAAAGGTGATCCAAATTTGGGGAAAGCTTCTCCCATGCTCTTAAGACCACCAAGCACATTTACTTGTGACTTGTTAGTTGTAGAAAACAACAGATTTATCTTCTTTTGGTGCTCATCTTATAGTTTTTGCCTACCTCTAGGAAATAGCAACCCACTCCAGTGTTCTTGAATGGAGAATCGCAGGGACGGGGGAGCCTGGTAAGAGGCTGTCTATAGAGTCGCACAGAGCCAGACACAACTGAAGCGACTTAGCAGCAGCAGCAGCAGCACCCCTCCTTGGGCAGTCAGAATTGGGTTTCCTGCATCAAAATTGGGTATTCTAGAATGGAACTGATAAACATTCTCAATGAAGTCTATGATGGATAGATTCAAGAATTATATTTCCTCCATTGGTATAATAAACTTATTTCAGTCAGTGATGTTATGAACAAAGAAATAAAACTCTAATTGAGAGAATTTAGACACCAAACAAAGGGAGGAATCTTCTTATCTTGAATCCCTCCATAGAGACAAGAGGCTATAACTACAACTAAGTTTTCCGGCTCCATGAAAAGGCACCTGATGTTCAAAATGGGGATGGAACATGGCCTCAACCTTTAAGCCTTTAGAACTAGGAGAAGAAGCGAGTGCAAGTCAATTCTTCATTGCTTTATACTGTGCTAAGTGTGCTCAGTCACTTCAGTCGTGTCCGACTCTCTGCGACCCCATGGACTGTAGCCCGCCAGGCTCCTCTGTCCATGAGATTCTCCGCCCTCCTCTAGGGGATCTTCCCTCTCTAAGGATCATCCTTTTAGACTCAATCAACAAACACTTGCTGTTCATACACCAGAAACTACATGAGTATGTGGCTCCCAGGTCCAGAGGCTTTAGCAATACCTGGAATTGTCCTTACAGGGCCGTGTTCCTGAAGTGGCTACCCCTTCCAATTCTGGCTTCTGTCTTACGAGGTTTCTATGCAAAGGCCGGGGCCTTCAAAGGACTGCACTCCCATGCACACAGGCTACTGCAATGCCACAGCCGTGGTGGAAGCCACACGACATGGGAAGGGGTGGGGGAGTAGCAAAGCTGTTGGGTTTTGATGATCCCAACTGGCTTCTTATTGTAGTTCAGGCTCCTGCACAGACTGGCTTGACTTTCTTTGAGAGATCTAGAAAACACCAGCAGAGAAGTAAAGCAGTGAGACTTGGAAAGGAAGGAAGCCAACTTATCAAGTAAGTTACTACCACAGGCAACTGAGGCTTAGCTGAACAGGGAATGCTGGGAGACAGTGGAGAACACCTGCCTGGGAGTTGGGGCATTTATTCACCAACTCCCATCCATCCATCAGAGGTCAAGGGCTGCTCCTGGATGATGTGCTAATTCCTTGGCACTTCCAGCCAGTCCAGCATGTGGGCCTAGTGTACTCCTGAGACCAAAAACAAAGCCTCAGGGAAAAACCACAGGTATTTTCAGTGAGCTGCCATTGGAATATAGAGGTCAGTCTGAGAAGACATGGGGACAGGATATCAGCCATGTCTGCTATAGCAATCATGCCCTGGAAAGTTCTAGTGTTTATTATGTGATGACCCAAATGTCACCAATTCAAGCCACTCTGACCAGGTGTTTCCTTAACTAGTGGCACTTTCTATGACCCCTGTGAAAAAGACACTCCGTAATGGTAGCAACCTCCAAGCCACAGAGGAAATCACTAGAAGTGTGCCCCAAGATGTCATAACGAATTGGGGACACAACAAGGCAGACAGCTCTCTTTTCAAAAGCAAACTGTTCCAGAGGTGGTCAGCCCAGCTCATGTGTTCCTTTCTAGAATATAACTGGGGCCCTTGAGAAAGTTCTTTTAATCATATTTGTGCGGCTGGGATGAGTCACAGAGGGAGTCTCTCTGCTGGTGATCTTGTGTTCCAACACAGGGATGGAAAACCAATAAATAAACAAATGCCACTTCACTTCATCAGCTGCACACTGCCTAAAAATAATAATAGTAACCTCGACCCAAGGAGTAGGCAGACAACACTGGGAGAGGGGGGTGGAGAGTGCTCGCCTTTTAAATGGGGAGCCTTCTTTCTGGAATTCTGTTTTGTAAGAAGCACTCCTCTGCCTGAAGGCGGCTCTCTCAAGAGCAGCACAAGGCACTCTGCAGAACGTTTGGGTCGGTGAGTCTTTTGAAGTTCCAGAAATTCACTGTATCACGGTTGCAGGTAATACAGCATAAACAACGCCAAGGGTGCTGGGTGGGGAGCGGAAGCTGCCGTGTAACCTCTGACTAGTTGACGGTGAAGATAACAGGTGTCACTTCCTATTCGTTTGGGAAACAGTTCTGGAACGCGTGTGTTCACAGACATGTGCACTCACCCCATGGTGGGCTGGGAGGACTGAGTCCACCTGTTGTCCCTCTAACACTCCAGGTGCCCAAGCCAGGCTCCATGATAATTCTCCTTTGTCCTCACCTGCTGCACCTCTAAGTTCCAGTCATTAAGCCTTTATTCCCAGAAGCAATCTGTGAACCGGGTCTTGCACGGGGACAGGATTTCATCGGAGATGGTGGAATGGTGAGGGGCCCCGGGAAGGGGGTCAAGTGTCCAAAAGCAGGAGGAAAGGCACTAGAGGCAAGACGTGGAGCCCGGGGCCCAGGGCCAGTGAGGGCCTGAGGGCGAGACAGGGTACTGTGAACGTTACCAAGGTGGCTGGCTGCTCCAAAGAGGCTTACAAGGTGCCCTTCAGCAATGAGCCTGTGTGCCCAAGGCCTGCCGACTCAATCAGAACAATTCTGATGTTTTCACAGGCCCTAAGGCCATGATTCAGTCAGGAGACCATTAGATCGGGAGAAAAGAGTAGATTAATTTGTAGATTAATCTGTGGGACTTGGCTAGCGCTCTCTCCCCCCTCCTCTCTTCCTCTCTCTCTCTCTCATGTGCACACTCGCGAGATGAGAATAATAACCTAACTAAGCATTTATGTATTATGTGCCAGGCACCCTCCAGGTATTTCACATTCATTTTCTCAACTCAGTTTCTCAGCAACCCCAGCAGATCAGTACCACCTTGGTGTGAACTGGTTTGTTGGTTTTCTTTCCCCACAGACCGAGAAGGGTGGACAACACTGAATGCAGG
>SJXQ01008257.1:15275-106728 GCA_006408695.1 Aepyceros melampus | reverse complement strand
TAGGGTAGTTCCAGGAAAGTAGAATGGGCCTCTCAGGCTCCTATTTTAAGAGAAGCATCTCATGCAGACCCAGGAAAGCTGTCTGAAAGGGCTCGGGTTATGTTCTTTCCTTTGCCATTCCCAAGCTCCCTCTCTGCTCGGTGGTGGCATACCCATACATCTCCAGGCTGAACTGAGTCTCCACTGCTCTGGCCCTGATCAGGCCAGGTGTCCAGATTGCAACTCCTCTCCTGGCAGGCAGGGTGACCGACTTGCCCAGTTTGCCCAGGACTGCCGGGTTTTAAAGCCGAAAGTCCCACGTCCCTGGAACTCCCCGAATCCCTGGCCAACTAGAACAGTTGGTCACCTTGGTGGCAGGCCACCAGCCAAACTCATCTCTACCAGCAGGATCCCCCATGTCCACCGGTGCTTACAAAGTCTGACCTATTTAGAGCATATGAATCTGGAACACGTCTTTAAAGCTGCTGACTGAAGGTGCTCTTGGCTGTTCACTATGTCTGTCAGGTTTCCTCTCTCCCCCACATTTTCTGGTTCATTCACTGTTTTCATCATATTCCCTTCAGAGCTGGGTGCTCAGATGATTACTGAGGGCCAGTGCCAGGGTGTTTTGACCACTTGTCTAGATCTGGGCTGCCCCACCCCTGGCTGCAAAGGTGAGGTGGGGCCCAGGTACTTAGACTGTCCCCCTTTCCTGAGTTCCCTGGCTCAGGAAGGGGCCTAAATGACAGAAACCAGGGTGCTGTCACAATTTAGTCTACCAACCATTACCAGGTCCCATAGAGTCAGCCTCCTAAGTAGTTCTAGAATCTAGCCACATGCCTCCCCATTCACAGGCACCATGCTCTTCCACTCAAGGTCAAGGTCATTGGTCTCCCTGGATTACTGCAATGGAGGCTTTCTGGTCTACCTTCCCTTCTGCGCTATTCTCCATTAGGGAGAAAAACAAAACATGTGAAGTAAATAATGTCACTGGCTTGTATAAAATGGCTTAGGGATAAAGTCCAAGCGCTTTGCCAAGGCGTCAAGATCCATGATGATCTGGACCCTGCCAACCTTTTCTGCTCATCATCCATAACCTGCCCTTCTGCCTCAGTTTCCTCATGAAAACTGTTCCTAAATATTATGGTGCAGTTTACCTGCGGGCATGTAAATGAAATTCCTAGCCAGGTGCTTCAGCTCTATCATGGATTTGGAGAACCTGGTATCTTCACCCCACCCACATAAGTGAAAAAAGGAATGGGGAAGTTGGCAATGGGCATCACAGAGAGAGGGGGAAAGCCACAGATCTGCAGCAAGGGAAGACGCATCCCATGCAGATGGGGGATCAGGAGCCTTGTGCTCCAGTTATCTGAGATGGAGCTGAGAGTGGGTCCAATGGACCAGAGGAAAGTAGGATGAGGCGCAGTGATTAAAAACAAGAGGGACAAGGCTGGGGCCTCACTGGTGTGCTCACATTTGCTGAGCTCATGCAGGGGGAGATGACACAGAGCCGAGTGGGAAGGTGGAAGCACTCGAAGTGCACAAATTTGATATTTCATCACTGATTAATGGGGACAGACCCCTGTAAATAACAGAAATGAGGCTTTGAGTTCATGCCTTTCAAGACTTGCTCTTGGAAACATACAGACGGGGAAATTTGCACAGTTGTAACTTTTAAAAATTAAACATATTATCAACATCTAAGTACTGCAGAGCATGCTGCCAGGAGCCACGAAGGGTTTGGGTTGTTCTAGATGGTGATTAAAATGAACTTTAGGAAGTGCTGCCTGGCTCAAAAGAATGAATGCTGGTTTAAGACCAAGCCACATATACAAAAAAAGACGTTTGATTCCTGCTCTAAAAACAAAAACAAACAAAAAACAAAACAAAGAGGGGGAAACAAGAAAAAAGTGTAGGTTCTGTGGGAGAAAACAGATATGTGCACACTTAGGGGAAAAAAATGACTCCACATTGCTCTTTTGTTTTACAAGTATTCATAAGAAAAACAGCCTAGCAGCTACTTCTTCACATGTGTGTTTACTTTTAATAAGAACAACATTCTCAAACTGATGAAAGCTAGATCTAGAGTCAAGGTGGCCAACAGGACAGCACCCTTTCCAAGGACTTCGGGGCCCTCCTTGCCACGCCCACCCCTTCACCTCCAATCCTCCCCCAGGGCATTAATTAGGGCAAGAACACAAGGATAGGCAGACCAGGCTTCCTGATCTGTCTGCCTCACCTGCTTCACTTTTTTTTCCTTTCCTTTTCTAGTTAAATTCTGCCACCTTTAATTGCAGAGAATAGCAGCATGGACAATAAATGGGCCTCTCCTTCCTGGCTTGCCCTATGTGGTCAGGCAAATTCTTAGAGATTATGCCTCTTCACCCTGCCTGGCTTTCCAGCCCCTCCTAAGGAGCCCCAAATGAAAATGAATGCATTCCAGAACAACTGCCAAGGGAGTGACCCAAGCTAACAGTGGTCCAAGTCAAGTCGGGATTGAGGGAGGGCCAGGTCCCCAGGACAGGAGCAGGAAGGAGGCTTCTCCCAGCTGAGGTGAGCCAGCAGCCGCTGCTCCCTGCATGCCAGGAGGTAACAGCTAAACCCCAGGCCACACCACTGTAAGATGGAGGAATTAGCCTTTAAGCCTGGATAGACAATGTTCCACCAAAGATCCTAGCACCAGCAGCCCCGCAGCACCTGGGAACTTGCCAGAAATGCAAATTCTTGGGCCCCACTCCAGGCCTGCCAGGCAGGTCCCAGAAATCTGTATTTTAACCAGCCCTCCAGATGATTCCCTGGTAGCTCAGCTGGTAAAGAATCCGCCTGCAATGCAGGAGACCCCAGTTCGATCCCTGGGTCAGGGAGATTCCCTGGAGAAGGGATGGGCTACCCACTTCAGTATTCTTGCCTGGAGAATCACACGGATAGAGCAACCTGGCAGGCTACAGTCCATGAAGTCACAAAGAGTTGGACACGACTGAGCGACTTTTACTTCACCAGATGACTCTGAAAGTGAAAAATGAAAGTGAAGTCGCTCAGTCGTGTCCAACTCTTTGTGACCCCGTGGACTATAGCCTACCAGGCTTCCCATCCATGGGATACACCAAGCAAGAATACTGGAGTGTGTTACCATTTCCTTTTCCAGGGGATCTTCCTGTCCCAGAGATTGAACTCAGGTCTCCCGCATTGGAGGCAGATGCTTTAACCTCTGAGCCACCAGGGGTATTTCTAACACCTGCTAAAACTTGAGAATCACTGGTCTACAGGCCTCTGAGAAACAGAGGAGCTGTGCTGGGCAGAGAGGGAAGAAGAGAGATGCAGAGTGGCTGGGAGTTCCAGAAGAGGTGTGCCTCAGGCAGAATGGCACAGTGAAGTCGGTCCAGAGAGGCACTCTCCAATATGGCACCCTGTAGCCACAAGGGGCAATTTACATTTAAAATAGACAAATACTGCATTGACATTTCATCACCGATTAATGGGGACAGACCCCTGTAAATAACAGAAATCAGGCTTTGAGTTCATGCCTTTCAAGACTGGCTCTTGGAAATATACAAACGGGGAAATTTGCACAGCTGTAAATGGAGAATATTTTTTTAAAAAATTCCCCAGATTTATATTAACATAGAGTAGAATGGTGGTTACCAGAGGCTGTGGGGGGAAAGGGGAGACTGAAAAAGAAAGAAAAATGAAAGTAGAAGGGTGGTTGCCAGGGGTTAGGGGAAGGAGGGTAAACAGGGAGTTAGTGTTTAAGGAGGACACAGATTCAATTTGCAAGATGAAAAGGGTTCTCTGGAGATGGATGGTAGTAATGGCTACACAACAATATGGATACACTGAATACCACTGAGCTGTACACTTCAAAAATGGTTAAGAAAAAATTAAAAAGTCAGGCCTCAGCCACACACCAGTCACATTTCTAGTGCTCAACAGCAACTTAAGGCTGGCTAGTGGCTACCATATTGGATAGTGAAGGACATTTCCATCATCACAGAAAATTCTTTTGAACCACACTGTGGAAGAATCCCAGTTTCACCTCCTACGAGCTGTGTGACTCTGTTTAAGTTACTAACCCTCTCTGAGCCTCTAGTAGTAGTAGTGTTAGTCACTCACCATATCCGACCCTTTGTGACCCCGTGGACTGTAGCCCCCCAGGCTCCTTTGTCCATGGGATTCTCCAGGCAAGAGTGCTGGAGTGGGTTGCCATTCCCTTCTCCAGGGGATCTTCCTGACCCAGGGATCGAACTCAGGTCTCCTGCATTGCAGGCAGATTCTTTACTATCTGAGTTATAGGGAAGCCCTTGAGCCTCTAATTCCCCCTTTATGATATAAAGCTCAAAATACCCACCTACATCATATGACTCTTATGGAGCTGGAACAAAAATAATAGATGTAAATCACCTGGTACAACTGTCCAGGCTATAGCAGGAGCTTGACAAATAATAGGTGATACTGTCCTACTATGACTTTATAAAAAGCCATTGGAAACATTTCTAATAAAATGGACAGTTTGCACTGGCTAATATCTTTCACTATGTCTTAATTGCAAATTTCAAAGTTTGTATAAGTGGCTCTGTTTTCAGTAGGACAAGCCAGCAGTCCCCTCCTAAAGCAACACCCATCTGCCAGCAGGTCAAAAATGGGGCATTTTAATCCAGAAGCAGTACTGTAGGAGAGACTCATAGTAAGGCTATAATTCTTGAAGCTAGAGAGCCTCATTTTGTGTGGAGTTTTTACCTTTTTTTTAACCACTAATGTCACAATCCATGGGAAGGTCCATTACATTAGACTCAGGCTTCGGAGCTCTTCATCTAGAGAAAGATGCCCAAAAGATCTTGTACCTTCTTGCAAACCTCTCCCCATAAAGAAAGGAAATAAAACACAGCTGAGAGAGACATCATCAAAAAGTCTACAAATGATAAAAATGCTAGAGAGCGTGTAGGAAAAAAGGAACCTTCTTACACCATTGGTGGAAATGTAAACTGGTATAGCCACTATGGAAAACAGTATGGAGGTTCCTTAAAAGAAAAAATAGAGTTGATCTACCAATCCCATCCTGGGCATGTATATACAGAAAATACAAAAACTCTAATTAAAAAAGATACATGCACCCCAATATTCATAGCAATGCACTTTTTACAGTAGCAAAGACATAGAAGGAACCTGTCCACTGACAGATGAATGGATAAAGAAGATGACGTATGATGTGTGTGTGTGTGTGTGTGTGTGTGTGTGTGTGTGTAGGGCTTTCTGGGAGGTGCTAGTGGTAAAGAATCAGCTTGTCAGTGCAGGAGATGCAAGAGGTGGGTTTGATCCCTGGGTCAGGAAGATCCCCTGAAGTAGAGCATGGCAACTCACTCCAGTATTCTTGCTTGGATAACCCCATGGACAGAAGAGCCCAGTGAGCTACAGTTCATGGGGTCGCAAAGAGTCGGACACTATTGAAGCAACTTAGCATGCACACATGCATATATATATATATATATATGAAATGGAATGTTATTTAGCCATAAAAAAGAATACAATAATGTCATTTGTAGCAACATGGATAGGCCCAGAGATTATCATACTGAGTGAAGTAAGTCAGAGAAAAACAGGTGTCATGATATCACTTATATATGGAATCTAAAAAATAAACCAATACAAAGGAACTTATATATATATAACAGAAATACAGACAGGAAACAAATTTATGGTTACCTAGGGACAAGGGAAGGAGGGATAAATTAGGAGTTTGAGATTAGCAGACACTATCGTACATAAAAGAGATAAATAATGAGGCCCTACTCTATAGCATAGGGAACTATATTCAATATCTTGTAATAATCCATCTTGTATCTTATAGTAATCTATAAAGGATAAGAATCTAAAAAATAATATATATATATATATATTATTATTATTTCTTCTCTGGTGGCTCAGATGGTAAAGAATCTGCCTGCAGTGCAGGAGACCCAGGTTTGATCCCTGGGCCAGAAAGATCCCCTAGAGAAGGGAATGGCAAGCCACTTCAGTATTCTTGCCTGGGAAATCCCATGGACAGAGGAGCCTGGCAGGCTACAGTCCATGGGGTTGCAAAAGAGTCAAAGAATCAGACACGACTGAGTGACTGAGCACACAACACACACACACACACACACACACACGCCCCTATATTGAAAGTCAAAGTCGCTCAGTTGTGTCCAACTCTTTGCAACCCCATAGACTATACAGTCCATGGAATTCCAGGCCAGAATATGGGAGTAGGTAGCCGTTCCCTTCTCCATGAGACCTTCGCAACCCAGAGATTGAAGCCAGGTCTCTGACATTACAGGCAGATTCTTTACCAGCTGAGCCACCAGGGAAGCCCTACATATATGTGTGTGTTGCTGTACACCTGAAACTAACACAACATTATAAATCAACCATACTTCAATAAAAACACACAAGGTGAGAGCAAGTGTACAACCTGGAGGCATCCTCTCCACTGACGAGCAGTCCTGAGGGAGAGAGTGGCCTGGGAAAATGAAAAAAGGGCTTCCTGTGGGGTTTTATTCTAATTAGGAAATAGGGAGTCATTGCATGTTCTTGAGCTATAGTGATGAAATCAGAGGGGTGCTTTAGCAAGAGGAGGAACAGCTGGGGGAGCAACTCTGGAGCAGTAAGGAGACTGAGGATACTGCCTGGTGAGCCATGCTGAGGAAAGGAGGACGGTGGGTCGAGCCTGTGTGAACTGGTTGTCCAGTGGTTAGGACTCTGCGCTTCCACTGCAGGGGGCTTGGGTTCAATCTCAGCTGGTGGAACTAAGATCCCACTAACCTCACAGTGCAACCAAAAAACCAAACAAAACATAAAACAAACAAACAAAAACCTTCCTCTGGAGAAGCAATCCATTCTTCACATGGGCTTTGGACAAAGCCACAGTTCTGTGGCTAATGGGTCAAAAGAATCAGATAAGGAACTGGGAACAGGACTCTAGCTCAGGTGGGTTTTTCTGGTTTAGAAATGGCAGCAAAGTCTCCCTTTCCTGATCTACTAAGGCCTCCTCAGTAAATCCAAGACTGTCTAATGTTCTGAATGAGTGAGTAACATTAAAAAAAAAAGAGTAGGATCCAACATGAGTTCAACTTCTGACTTTGTGAAAAAAAGATGCTAAACTACAAATATCGTCATTCACAAAAGAGACTTTAACACTAAAAAAAGTGGGAAAGGCCATTTTAGAATAAAGGGAAGTTCTATAAAAATGGAAACTCAGTATACAGTTTCACTCTTCTTTCATTTAACTGTGAATGGGTAGAAATTTTGCCCCATGTGGGGTGGTGGTACTCAAGCCTGGTCTGCAGGGATCACTGGTTTATGTGCCTTTCCAAAATGGTTCTCTGTGCAGTTTCGGCTATAAGAATCAGCCTTGATGACCCCAAATTCAGCTGCCTCGCTCCTAAGAGCAAACACACAAAGTTTGAGTTTTCTGGCGTGGGTGTGTCTAACATGGAAAAGCCAGGTAGAACCAGCCTCTTCTAGCCTTCTTAAAATGCAAGTGATAAGCCACAAAGGATCCTAGAACAAATATTGATATCTTCACATTCAATAATTTCATATTTAGTCTAGCGGGTTAGTTATTTTTTTCCTAAAAGGAAATTGCAGCCAGAGCTAATTGCTCAATCTGAAATGTATCTGGACATTGTTTAGATGTTGGAAAGGAAACGGTAACGTTGCAGTCTTTTGCAAAGAGGAGGGCGTTATTTTAGAAAAAAAAAATGCAAATGTAAATTAATAGAAAATGCAGCCCTGAATGGTTTTCAAAGCTTTGATGTACACAGTCAAAATAGCACTCCTATTCTGAGCTTTCCTTGACATTTTTCTTATTTTGAAATGCGAAAGGAAATCCATCGGCACAGGCTCAATCCATTCCCATCCATTGATTTGTTAGCCAATCAATGGCCATTGTAATCTGAAAAAAAATAACACCACTTTCTATGAACCTTTCCAAGTAAGGCCGGGTTCAGCTAAGCTTAATAAAGAGAAAAACAGCAAGGACCATCTGGAAAACAGTCTTCCGGAGTCGCGAAAGATAGTGGCAGCCTTTGCCCAACCTGCTATAAATAAGTGTCTCAGGAAAAAAAACACCCGATTTTTAAATCTGTTTCTACTTAATACAGCTGCAATAGAGTTTATTTAACTTTTCCCTATAGCAGGAAGACTGTTTGCATTTTTATGACAAGGGTCTGAATGTTTTTCAAATTAATAGAAAATGCAGCCCTGAATGGTTTTCAAAGCTTTGATGTACACAGTCAAAATAGCACTCCTATTCTGAGCTTTCCTTGACATTTTTCTTATTTTGAAATGCGAAAGGAAATCCATCGGCACAGGCTCAATCCATTCCCATCCATTGATTTGTTAGCCAATCAATGGCCATTGTAATCTGAAAAAAAATAACACCACTTTCTATGAACCTTTCCAAGTAAGGCCGGGTTCAGCTAAGCTTAATAAAGAGAAAAACAGCAAGGACCATCTGGAAAACAGTCTTCCGGAGTCGCGAAAGATAGTGGCAGCCTTTGCCCAACCTGCTATAAATAAGTGTCTCAGGAAAAAAAACACCCGATTTTTAAATCTGTTTCTACTTAATACAGCTGCAATAGAGTTTATTTAACTTTTCCCTATAGCAGGAAGACTGTTTGCATTTTTATGACAAGGGTCTGAATGTTTTTCACAGCCATTCCCATTGCCATTATTTTGAGGAACAACATACCACTCGGACCTGTCTGTTGGCTTCAGCAGCACACAGCGGTTGCCCCAGTGGCCTCTGCACCATGAAACTGGCCTCCAAGCCCAGATTTTTGATCCCACTTCCTCTCCTAGTGTTGCAGCCATCACCCAAATCCTGGTCCACGAGGGAGAGCCAACTCAGGATGACCAAGCGTCATGTGCTGCAAATCAATTATTTCTCTGCCTGGACCCAAGCACTCAGGGGATGTCTGCCAAGAGTCAAACGACTCATCGAGGGAGGCAAGAACTCGCCAATAAAGGGCTACTGCTGGCCTGGCCAACCCACCACGTGCTCACCTTTTTATCTTTCCTCACTGGCTAAGCTTCCTTCCACACTCGACACTCAGAACTCCTTCGGACACTCTTTCGAAAAGGTCAGCCCTTAGCCAGCCTTGGATGCCTGCAAAGTGAAGTGGTCCCCAGTGATGTCTGCCCTGAGCACCTGGCCACACCCGTGAGTACTCCCTAAATACTCATCCCATCCCAAAGATGGTCAGGATGAGGTTGGCCTCAGGACACTGTCCTATGTAATGAGCGATCCACCTCTCCTTTCTCTCTCTGTCCCCCAAGGGTTCATCCCATTTTCAAGGATGGGCAGGAATGGTTTACCCCATGACACGTTCCCCATAAGGCATGATTACCCCTCTTGCAGCTCGTCCAGTGGCAGCATTCCATCTGTTGCTGCTGACCTCGGGCATTACCAGGACTGAGCTGGCTAGAGGAATCCTGCTGCTGTTCCTTTTCCCAAGCAGAACTGCTG
The DNA here is from genome assembly GCA_006408695.1 of Aepyceros melampus. NCBI lineage: Eukaryota > Metazoa > Chordata > Mammalia > Artiodactyla > Bovidae > Aepyceros > Aepyceros melampus. Next base: position 97,247 of record SJXQ01008257.1, on the reverse strand, counting down.
CAGGGAAATGTGTGTAAGGGGGGGAAAAGATGGGAGGGGTGGTGAAGTCCACCTGAATGTGAATGTCCAGTAATTTTGAAACATGCTCTATCTGCTCACCATTGACTTTCTCTCTCAACAGAACAGGAAAACAGAGAATTAGTGGTGGGTAAAGGGCTGCCACAATCTGCAGTGAGTCTGTTACAGTGTTATGAGCAGGGCTCTCCCAAGCACACTAAAGGGCTAAATTAATTGGCTCAGGCTTAAGATGCTGCAGGAGAAATGACAGTGGGGAGAGGTGGGGGTGGAGGAAGATACCTGGTGGCTGAGAAGGCATGTCTGAAATCAGGCGCATATGAAAAAGAAACTGAGGAGAAATAAACCTGTTCTCTTCATGAAAAAACAGGAAAGGTGTTAGTTGTTACAATGTGTCCTCCAATTACCTATGACTTATTCAGTCACCTGAACTGAAAGAAAAATCTCTGTGCTTATACAATTTTACAGACTCTTGCATCCAACTTACAATTAAATCAGGCACATGACCCACTTCAAACCGTTAATTAATCACTCCCATGAATTGTACATATAAGTTAGAGAGGGAAATTCTGTCTTGTATTATTTCAAATTGAATTATCCAAAAGCCACAAATTACTTATTAAATCTTAGTCTAGACCAGTGGTTCTCAATCAGGGTCCATTTTCCCCAGAGGGGACATTTGGCAAGATCTGGAGACGTTTTTGGCTGTCACAACTAGGGGGAGGGGTGACACTTTTGGCATCTAGAGGGTGGAGGCCAGGGATGCTGCTAAACGCCCTCCAGGACACAGACAGCCCCCTTCAACATAGAATGATCTGGCCTAAAATGCCAACAGGGCCAAGGTGGAGAAACTGTGCTCTAATTAAAGGCAAATACAGTTGGCTTTTAATATTCATATCAATCAAAGAAGAAAAATCCCATTTTGCTTGAAATCTAAGGTTGGCTTACACATATGTTTACTAAGGACATACTGATTCCTTTCCAAATAAATGAAACAGGTTCCCAGTCTGAATCTAGAAACATTAAAGAGATACTGTGATGATGGTGGAGCTAGCAGGGTGTATGTGAAATGCGTATTTCATCAGTCTAAATGGATGGAAATTAATATCTCATAAAATAAAATGATTATCTCGTTATGTTCCATACAAAACCAAAATCAATACACTGCATCTTACTTAACCTGCAATTAGTGTTTTTAAAAACTAAACCAAGGAAATGTCATTCTTCCCCATTTCTTGCTAGCTGGATACACATTTCTGAGCATGAGGCATTAAAAAACAAACAAGCAGACAACCACCCCCCTCTTTTAAAGCAGATTTTTCCAGAGCATAAAAAGCTTCCTGAATCATTCCATTTTATTTATTACTGTAGATTCAATCATTCTTAGTGAACAAAACATGCAACCCATTCTGTTGGTTATGCCTGCCTGGCTTTCCAAATACCCTCAAAACTGGGATGATGAATCACATACTTTGGCCCCGCTGTGCCAATTCATAGTAAGCAAAGAATTCAACACAGCAAGATAGGACATTCTGCCCGGTGTGTGTGTGGGGGGTGGCGGGTAGGTGGGTATGGGAGTCCTTCAGCCAATTGTTTCCATAAAATCTTAAGAGCAGGTGCTGAGATTCTCTAAAATTCTTTTAGTTCTAGAACATCCTATGTGATTGGGCAGTGCCCCCGGCATGAGATGGACTTTGGTCAGGGAAGATGCATGTTCCTAGAGTTGGCCTAGTGTTTCCAGGCTAAAACCATGGAGGACAGAACGGCTGGCGGCTAGACTCTCTCAACCCTTTCAAGCCCCCATTCCTTTGAATTTTCAGGTGGGCACACACAAAGGCAAAAACAACAACAACGACAAAAATGCCCACGCATACCCAGGCCTGGCTACCAGCGAGGCCCAGTCCCGCTGCTGAGAAAGAACAGTTGCTCCAGGGCAGCTGGAGGAGCTTTTCCAGGGAACTGGTAATACCCTGGCTGTTAATGAATTATTTTTCGCCAGAATGTCGGATTCTTCCTGTGCTCCAGTAAACAGTCTGCTTCTGCCATGGGAAACAAAACCAGCTCCTTCCGAGGAGCTCGAGGAGGTCAGCCAAGGGTCCCCTGTGGGGGCAGCCCCCTCAGGAGCCAGAGCCACAGGCGCCTGACCTATAAATCACCAAAGCCCCGAGTCCATTATTCCAGCTCTTTCTGTCTCCTCGGGCCATGCCCAGGGCCAAGGGCACAATGCCCACGGTGAGCCTTCCCCCACCTCCCGGAACTGTCCCTTCCTCAGGGCTTCTCATCTATGGCACTGCGTGTGTGTGAAACTGGCCTTCCTGGTGTTCATTTTGTCTCTCACGCAGAAACTGCATTTATTCCCTTGCTCTTGTTTTCATCAAGCTGTCAGGAAATGACTATGTGCATCCCCTCTTTTCCCTTCTCTTCTTTAAGACTGGCCCCAGCCCCAAATAACCCACTCTCAGTGCAAGGGTGTCTCCTTGGGCCCCTACTCTCCAAACACATATCCTGAGGAAGGATATTATTAGAGCAGGTGTCGAGGAAATCAGTCACTCAGGAGGGAGACAGCTCTCTGATGGACAAGGACACCAGCCTGGGCTGGAGGAAAGGAAACCAGCCCTGTCCACCCTTACCCCCGCCCTGCTCTCTCGTCTCCATTAAGTTTCAGAGCCCACGTTCCCCACAGGAGGTGACTGAGCAAATATGCTCACGGTGGGCTTAATGGGGACTCCCTCAAATGGCACCTTAGCTCCTGAAAATCAGAGTGACCGGATGCCAGGCTGTCGTGGCTCTTGAGTCAGCCCCAGGCCTTCCGGCTGCCATGGGAATGGAGGGTGTTCATGGCACCCAAAACTCCTGGAGGTGCTATGAGGCTGAAGGCACAGGCTGGTGGGGCAGAGCTGCCGAACAGAAATACGTATGGAATTCTAAAGAATAGGTGACATTAATCTCAACACTCTAGCTTATTTGACCAATACATTCCAAATATGATCATTTTAACATGTAATCAATATAAAAATTATTAATGAGCTATTTTGTATTCTTTTTTTTTTTTTTTGCACTAGGTCATAGAAATCCTGTGCATATGTTATCATCATAGCATATCCTATTTTGGAGTAGCCACCTTTCACCTGCTGAAAGCCACATGTGACTAGCAGTTACTATACAGCATGGTGCGGACATAAAATATCTCCTCATAGAGAGTTCTATTAGACAGTTCTGTGCTGAAAGACCTAAAAAAGCTGTGGGAAGAAGAAAGACAGGTGAGAGCAGGGTGGGCGATAAGAATTATAGCAAGCGATGGGAACTGCAAGACTGGGATGTTCTAGGAGCCCAGCCCTACCTCTGGTGGTGGTGGTGAAGTCGCTCAGTCGTGTCCGACTCTTTGTGACCCCGTGGACTGTAGCCCACCAGGCTCCTCAGTAGTGGAGATTAAAATGGGCTCTTAGGAAAGGCCCTGGGGGCTGGCATGGCAAGGCCAGAGAGTATAATCATTACTTAAGGCATCTGCAGCTTGAGCAGCCTGCATCTTAGCTCTATGGATCTGTTTAAGGCAGGGGCGGGACAGAAGATTGGCAAAGTCACGTATGTTCGTTCAATAACAATTCTGGGTTTGCAATCTAATTTGGTGAAGCAGATACAGAAACATGATCAAATTACGTGTGCCTGCCTCTGCGCGTGCATGCGTGTTCCTATGTGTGTTTTTGGCTGGAGAGAGAAGGAGGGTGTCATGGCAAAATCCCGAAGTACTAACACGAGTCACCTCCTCAGCAGCTGCCATCAGAACACAGGAGAGCAGTAGCCTTGAGAGGCTCATCAGAAATGATGAGCCACAAAGGAGACGCCATGAACTGCAAAGAATGAGATGATGGGCATCCGGGCAGACGGTCAGGTGGGAGGGAGAAGTGGTAATCAGAGGCATTCTCCAGAGACAAGCGCTGCCAACTCTACAGCAAGGATGTCACCCTGATCCCCAAATCAAGCTTAATTCAGAATCCCACGCAGGCTTTTGTGCAGGGGAGAGTGCAATTAGCCATCTTTCCCCCTCCTTGAGAGCCTCATTCTCTGAGGTCCCCCTCATATTCTCATCATAGAGGCAGGCGAGGCAGAAACACCTCATACAGGGATTCAAATCCTGGCTCTCCCAGTGGCCCCAGAATTTCTAGGGGCTTAAAGGCCACCATCTCGTTGGAAGGGGGCTAAAGGACTTTGCTTTGATGGTGCAGTTGCAGAGCAAGAAGCCATCTCGTTTTTATTTAGAGTGTATTTATTTGAGATGTTTAAGAGTCAGAAATACCTTACCTACCCTCTGGCCTACCATAGCCCTCAGGCTAATTACCCACTCTGTCTCATCCTCAGTTTCCTCATGGATAAGATGGGAATGTGACTGCTCATCTCACGCAGGCTCGTCTGCTTGGAACTCCTCAAGGCTAGAACTGCAGCATCACACCAGGCCCTCCAAGACCCCAACCACACACAAATCTCTGGATTTCTCCCGGCTGGTCTCCCTGGATAATGACATAGCTCCCTCCCACCACCATTCACTCCATCAGTTCCATCATTCAGTCACTCAACTCTCATTCATTAAACAACAGTTAACTTTTGGGAATTCCAAGATGAAAAGGCACAGTCTTTCCATCTGAAATGGTTAGGGACTATCTGGGGTCTATCTCCTTAGCACATAAGCATGTACCCTGCTGGAGTGGCTGAGCTGCCTCACTGGTGCCCTCCTGCCCCAGTTAGGTATTGCATTTGTAGGAGCTGAGGGCTCTAGTCTCAGGAAGAAATAAATAAGAGCCTTGAGGGAAGGATAGAGGAACACGTTGCCCCTTTAAGTCATAACCACTGAAGTCTGGAATCAGACACTCGACTGGAAATTTCTACGAGTCTGATTCCTTATCTGTAAAATAATGCCTCCATCACATCATGGTTTCCCATATGCACGGTGTCTGGCAGACAGAGGGCAACAGCAAATGTTCATTTCCTTCTCGACTTCTCTCCCTCCACTACCCCCTGCTTCCCCAAAACTAAGGTTAGAGAAGGAGCCAGCAGACAGACACTTGCTCTCTTCTTACTGTCCATTCAGAGCATGCTGTGTGTGGACGTCTCCACGTACAGAATACTTCCATTCTGGGTCACAGGGCTTTGGGGAGACCAGTGCTATCTAGTTTTCGGGGTCATAATAGCCAGAGCTATATTGGTCGTCTGGCGTTACAGCACTCCCAGCAACACCTTGTCACACACCTTCCAGTCTTTTCTTTTTCTTTGCTTGCTTGCTTGCTTTCTTTTCTTTTCTTTTCTTTTTGCATTTCAGGGGCCCTGTCTTCTGTCTAAAAGACTTTTCATTTATTTTACAGTTCTTGCCCAAATGCCCACCAACCAAGTTCTCATACTGGCAACTGGCATCACCTGGAAAGCTGTTTTCTCATTTGTTTCTGAGATGGGCAGACTTTCCTGGGCCAAACCTCACCTCTGGAGGTCTGGGGCTTCTTTGCATGATAAAGGGCCTCCCTGGGTGGCTAAATGGTCCCATGGGCTAGTGCCAAAGCAGCCAGGACCCCCAAGATCCAGTCTAACTTGGCTCCTGGTGCCCAGCCACCTTGTGGATGCCTCTGGCAGGCATCTGGCAGGATGAGACAGACGTGCCCGCTCACAGGCTACTGTGTATAGGGGTGGGTCCAGTGGCTTCTCTGGGCTTCTAAGGGGCAGAGAAACTGGGATGCCACCCGGCTTTCAGCCTTCCAGCCACCACGCCACCTTCCAAAGGAAGCACAGCTCCTGTGTTCCCCTTTGAGAAGAAAACGCCAAGGATAATCAGTGGGTAGGGGCTCCCACCCGCTAGCCTCCCCACTGTCCTCCCACTAGCCTCCCCACTGTACTACCACCTCTTTCCTGTAACAAAGGCACATCACAACACATTTTCAAAGTTATCCGAAATCTCCTGGTCAATCAACAAACGATTCTTGTGACTCGAAAGGAGGAAGAGAGACATAGAAAACAGTCCCGTTAAGACTCACCGGGGAAAGCATGGAAAACCTTGCCCGATGCATGCAAGGCTAAGAATCGTTTTCTCCCTGCTGGCTGCTCTTCTCTCTGTTCTAAAGAGAAGCTTCCAAAAAATCTGCTAAATAAAGGGATCACACCAGAGGATGAGAGATAATGCTAAACCAACAAAAACAAAGACCCAAAATGAAACAGAGCCAGCCATGAGAATCCGCGGTTATCAAAACTTTGTTTGGCCGTATCTATTTATCATCGCTGCACACCCGGGCTCTGCGGAATATCATTCTGTTGATGTCACTTACCCTCAGCAAAATATTTACACATCCTTAAAAACGCCAGATGAGGGGGGCCGCCCGCGCACTGCCGCGAGCGGCCCCTCAAGCCCCGTCACAGAGTTCTAGGCAGACCGTGAGGTGGGGGCACGGCGGTGGGTGGCTTCAGCGGGCACAGGTAAAAGCGCCTGACACTCCCCCGGAACGCGGCCACCCAGGCGCTGCGCCCTGCCCTGCCCACCTCTCCCCTACCTGACTCTGCAAAAAGCAACCACATCGGCGATTACTGGTGTCAGCGCCTCCTCCTCCTCCTCCCCTGCCCTTCTCATTGATTAAGTTCTCAAACCATTGTTAAAGCCGGGTTGCTTTTCCCTGGAAAACTAGGCTGAATTCATTAAGCTTCCCCGGTCACAAAAGGAATATTCATAAAAGTTTGGCAGGCAGATAGGGAAGCGGACTGCGTGCCTTGGGGTGGGTGACAATTCGCTCCTCCAAAGCCACCTTCTTCTTTCGTGCCTCATCCCCTCTCCGTCCATCCGTCGTGCCCCAAACCTACTCCAGGGACTTCTGATAGGGAAACACAAAGCAGCAGCTGTTTGGCAACATTTCTACCCCTCGCCGGCAACTGTGGTGGGATGCCATTTCCCCACCCAGGCGGAGCTTATCCTGAACAATAGTCAGGCTTTAAACGGCAAACAAGCAAACACACAGAGCATAACCCCAACCCCGAAAAAGCCAACGGGGAGAGAGGCAGGAACTCCCTTAGCAGCAAAAGGCACCGCTGAAACGCACGCCAAAATGCAGCGAGAAGGCTGCTCGGTGCCTAACATGGCAGAAAGCCCGAGCTGGTGCGGCCACCCCGGGTCGGGGCATTGGGGGGCACGAGGGCTCCCGGGGCGCCAATGNACAGGGTCCATCCATGTTACTGCATGAAACTGGCAATATTTCTTTTCTTTTTTTTTTTTTTTGAGTAATGTTACATTGTATCTATATACCACATCTTTTTAATCTGAATTTTTAATGAGATAATTTTAGATTCATAAGCAGTTGTAAGAAATAGAGATCACATATACATTTTACCCAGTTTCCTTCAGTGGCAGCATTTTGAAAAACTACAATATAAGTTAGAACCAGGAAATTGACATTAATATAATCCACTCTTCCCTCCATGGGATTCTCCAGGCAAGAGTACTGGAGTGGGTTGCCATTTCCTTCTCCAGGGGATCTTCCTGACCCAGGGATCGAACCCCAGTCTCCCGCATTCCAGGCAGACGCTTTAAGCTCTGAGCCACCAGGGAAGCCCAATATAATCCACAGACCTTCACATTTCCCCAGGTTTACTCTGTGTACATTATACAGTTTTATCACATGCAGGTTTATGTACCCACCACCACAGTCAAGACACTAAATAGTTCCAGCACCTTGTGCTATCATTTTATAATATACCCACTTCCCATCCCTACCCCTGAATCACTAAGCAGTTCTCCATTTCTGAAGTTTAACATTTCAAAATACTGCATAAAGGAATCACATTGTCTTTACCCTTTGGAGATAAGCTTTTCCCCACTTCGGTATTGTTTCCTGTAGATCTGTCCCCAGCTTGTGGTTATGTGTTAATAATTTGTTCCTTTTTATTGTTGAGTGGTATCCCATGATACAGATGCATGACTGTTTATTTAAACCATTCAACTGTTGAAGGACATCTGAGCAGTTTCCAGTTTGGGGCTGTTACAAGAAAAACTGCTATGAACATTTATGTGTGTGTGTGTGTGTGTGTTTCAGATTCTCTTCCATTATATGTTATTAAAAAATATTGAATATAGTTCCCTGCAATATATAGTAGATCCTTGTTTACCTACTTTATGTATAGTAGTGTGTACCTATTAATCTCAAGCTTCTAATTTATTCCCTTTCCCTTTCCCCCTTAGAACCATGTTTGTTGCTATGTCTATGTCTGAGTATATTTCTATTTTGTAAGTAGGTTCATTTATATCATTTTTTGATTCCACACATAAGTGATATCCTGTTATTTCCCTTTGTCTGTCTCATTTACTTCACTTAGTATTATAATCTCTCTTCATGTTGCTACAAATGGCATTATTTCATTCTTTTTTATGGCTGATTAATATTCCATTGTATATACACACCATATCTTCTTTATCCATTCATTTGTCAGTGGACATTTAGGTTGCTTCCATGTCTTGACTCTTGTAAATAGTGCTGCTAACATTGGGTGCATGGATCTTTTCAAACTAGAGTTTTCTCCAGATATATGTCCAGGAGTGGGATTGATAGATCATATGGTAACTCTATATTTAGTTTTTTAAGGAACTTCCATACTGTTCTCCATAGTGGCTGCACCAGTTTATATTCCCACCAGCAGTGTAGGAGGGCCCCTTTTCTCCACACCCTCTCCAGGATTTATCATTTGTAAACTATTTGATAATGATCATTTTGACTGGTGATAGGTGATACTTTATTGTAGTTTTGATTTGCTTTTCTCTCATAATTAGCAATATTGAGCATCTTTTCCTGTACCTACTGGCCATCTGTATGTCTTCTATAGAGAAATGTCTTCTGCCCAGGTTTGATTGCCTTGTTTTTTTTTTGATACTGAGTTGCATGAGCTGTTTGTGTATTTTGGAGATTAATCCCTTATCGCTTGCATTGTTTGCAAATATTTTCTCCCATTCTGTACGTTGTCCTTTTGTTTTGTTGATAGCTTCCTGTGCAGAAGCTTTTCAATTTGATTAGGTCCCAATTGTGTATTTTTGCTTTTATTTCTTTTGCCTTGGGAGACTGACCTAGGAAACCATTGCTGTGATTTATGTCAGAGAATATTTGCCTATGTTCTCTTCTAGGAGTTTTATGGTGCCATGTCTTGTATTTAGATCTTTAAACCACTTAGAGTTTATTTTTATATAAAATGAGAGGGAGTGTTTTAAATTCATGATGAATGTAGGGTTCTGACTTCCTGTACTTTATAACCGAAGACCCTCGGCATTGAATAGGGCTGTGCTTTGCTCTGTGTCCTTGCCGACCAAAGGTAAAGGGGACAAATCTGCTGCCTTTGGTATATTCTGGCGTTGCCAGCACTGAAATCACTGTGCAGGTTAACAAGATTCTCCTTGCAGGGGTTTGTAAGGATTAAATAATGAGCTGAATGGACCTGTCCCAAAGCAGAGCAGAGTCAAGGACAGTGCTGAGGCTGTGTCCTTCAGGGCTGCAGAAAAGAGCCTTTGCTTAATTCTCATGTTAAGTTATAAAATGAATTTACAGGACAGGTGTATGGAATAGTTTTTGTTGTTGTTGTTGTTGTTCTTTCAGGCTTTTGAAAATGAAAAGTAAGGTTTGGCAAAGTGGTTTGTATAGATCTGTAAAAAGTCATATTCTAAAGAGGCCCCATGAGTAGTCCTAGGTAATTTCACATTTCCGTTAAAAATTATCCACAAAAAAGGAGCTTGTCAGAGAGAGGGAAATCTTGAAATGAGAAAACTTGACAGAGTAGAAGAGGAAGGAGAGCGTCCTTTCCCTCCGATCTTCTCTCCTCACTTGCCAAGCCCTGCCTAATCATTGTGTGCTTGTCTGAGTGTCCTCTGTCAGCATCTGATGAGGAGGAGAGCTGTGTAGGGTGCCGTATGACCTTGTGAGGAAGAGCTGGAAGCGCTTGCAAACTTTTCAGCCTAGTGTTACCTTAGACCCAGGCTATTGGTATTTCAAGAAACAAAATAAAACTCCTTAGGCAATTCCAACAAGCAGCCAATTTTGAGATGTTAGATCACTGCTGCTCAAACTTGAATGTGTATACCACTTTCCCAGGGGCCTTGTGAAAATGCAGATTCTTAATAAGTTTGGAGGAGGGCCTGAGATTTTGCATTTCTTGTGAGTTTTCAGGTGAGGCTGATGCCTGTGGCCCGTGGACCACAGATTGACTGGTAAGAGTGGAGAGCAGGAGTTGGCAAACTTCTCACTAAAGGACCAGATAGTAAATATTATGGGTTTTGCAGGCCATATGGTCTCTGCCACACTATTCAGTCTTACTGTTGTCACACAAATGCAGCTCTAGACATTATGTGAACAAACGGATGTGAGTGTGTGTCGGTAAAAGTTTATTTGCAAAATCAGGGAACAGTTTGAATTTGGCTTGCAGGCCAACGTGGTCTATAGCCTTCCTACTCTCAGGGTTTTGGCCAGCACCTTGCTGCTTTCTTCTCTTGTTGGGCTAAAGTTTGAGGAAGAATTAAGTGATATTGGATGTGCACATGCTAAGTTGCTTTAGCTGCGTCCAACTCTGTGACCCTATGAACTGTAGCCCACCAGGCTCCTTTGTCCATGGGATTCTCCAGGCAAGAATACTCGGGTGGGTTGCCATGCCCTCCTCCAGGGGATCTTCCTGACCCAGGGACTGAACCTGCCTCTCCTTTGGCTCCTGCATTGTCAGGCTGATTCTTTACTGCTGAGCCACTGGGAAAGTCCAAGTGGTTTTGTGTAGTGGTTACTTATTGGCTTTGTTGAATGATGAATAATTGATGATGACATTTACTCTGCTGTTTACAAACAGCCCACGTTGTCCCTGGGCTGTGGCATATTGCTTTGTCTTCAGTATAGGGGGCCTTTCTGATTTCCTTCCCTAGATTGCCTTTGAAGAATTAGAGCAAAGAAAAAGCTAAAATTTGTTTCCAGATTGTACCCCATGGGCATCCCAGAATAAATGACCAAGTCTGAACTGTGAAGGCAGAAAGGCTTTGGGTTGCATTTCCTTTATCTGTCTCCTGCCACTCACCTGATAGTACTGTAGTAAAATAAATTTGAATCTGATGAGGAAGTGAAGCACTTAGCCCAGTACCTGATCCATAGTTAAAATTCAACAAAGACACTAGTTTTGTTATTATTAAAATATGTTATTTCTATTGTTACTAATTGTGTCTAGCTATGAAATCTCCTTTTTGAAGATGTCCTTTCCACAAGGTCCTTCCCTTTTTCCCATTCTATCTAATCCATCCCATCCCATCCTATCCTCTGCATTCTTCTAGTTTTTTGTTTCATTTTTGCCTTCCATTCTCCTTGTGTCTGATTGTGAACTCCTTGAAGACAGGAATGAATATGTTAAACTATAATATCTCAACTCCTGCTACACAAAACACAGATGAATTTCACAGATGTGATATTGAGATGAAAGAAGCCAGACACAGAAGAGTACACACTTTTTTTTTGAAGTTGAAGAACTGGCAAAGCTAATCTATGGAGATAGAGGTCAGAATAGTGGTTATCTTTAGGGTGCATGGCTTATTAACTGGAAAGGCACCCAAGGGAGCCTTTTGTGTGCTATGAATATTTTAAATCTTGTTTCAGAGTCACTTGTGCAGGTTCATGTGTGTGTGTGTATTTAAAAACAAATCTTTGTGTGCTTTGTTAGAACTCAAAAAATTTTTTAAAATATAAATTTATTTCTTTTAATTGGAGGTTAATTACTTTACAATATTGTATTGGTTTTGCCATACATCAACATGTATCTGCCACAAGTATACATGTGTTCCCCATCCTGAAACCCTCTCCCTCCTCAGTAGATGAGTGGATAAGAAAGCTGTGGTACATATACACAATGGAGTATTACTCAGCCATTAAAAAGAATACATTTGAATCAGTTCTAATGAGGTGGATGAAACTGGAACTCAAAAAAATTTTTAAAGATGTTTTCAAGTCTGTGATGTTTATTTGGCAGTTAATAATCATTCAGTAAAAGATTGAATATTCAACAGATATTATGATGAAGAAAGCAGTCAACTTAATTACCATGTGACTAAAGCCAAATTTTGAAGAAGACGTAACATTCCTTTGAAAAGTATGGTGGATGTAGTTCATAATCAGAGTTCACACTATTGTGCACAACACCGCTTGAATCTTCATCTGGCTGTTTCAGAAAATACTGTAAATGGGGAGGGCAGGACCTGTTATTTAGGACTGTTTGTGCAGGTGACATGGCAGGGAATGAAATAGACAGAAGGACACAGTTTCACACCTTGGTGGAAACCTCATTATTAAATTGAGTCTCCACTGCTTCTGTCTCCCTCCTTCCCCTTCTCCCCTTGTCTTTTTGTCATTTCCACTTTGAAATGAAATCTGCAACTCTTAATAGATGTTACTGAAACTTGTATGGCATTTTTACCAGACAGTTTGCCTGGATAACCTCAGGTGCTGTTAAAAACGAAAAGACCAAACACATGCACAAATGAATGAAGGTTGAATTAATCTTTATAATTAAATGCAATATCACCCTGCTTTGACTGATTTTAGCTTTCAAAGTGGATTGCATGCTAATTTTTCAGTGAACTGTAATTGTATTAACGTGGCTTTTTAGTTGCCTCCAACTTCTTAAAAATAGATTTTACCAAGCTACTCAGAGAAAAGTTATTAGAACTTTTAATGTTCTAAGATCTTGATCTCTGAGATTTTGGGGTGTATTTCTATCATGACTTACAGTCGCAGAGCACTTTCCAGTTGTTAATTCTTCACCTCTGTCATCCTGGGATTTAGGTGACATTGACCAGACATCAGGATGAACTGCAATTGCCTGAGGCACATTAAAAAAATTGATGGGAGACAAGATCATGGTGTTTTCTCCATAAAGTGCTCTTAATGGCGTGATAGTGGTGACCATGAATAAAGTGCCTAAGGGATACTGAGGAGCCTTGGGGTACTGGACCCCCCAGCTGCTGCCCCTCCCAAGTGCTCAGTGGCCACTGTGGTGACCGCCAGAGCATATGGGCAGAACCCCCTCGCCTTTGCGGGAAGGGGTGCACCGGCTCTGCAGTGGGGCCTAGCACTGCTCTTTGTAAGCATTAAGGTGGCTCAATGGGTAAAGAATCCTCTTGCAATTCAAGAGATGCAGGAGACACAGGTTTGATCCCAGGGTTGGAAAGATCCCCCAGAGAAGGAAATGGCAACCCACTCCAGTATTTTGCTTGGATAATCCTATGGACAGAGGAGCCTGGCCAACTACAGTCCATGGGGTCGCAAAGAGTTAGACACGACTGAAGTACTGAGCTAGCAAGCAAGGACTATTGAAGGAATGGATGAACTCCCTTCTTGTGAATGGGTAATATGATATCAGGAGTTCTCCCAAGTGGGTCCAGATGCCTTGATAGGTACCACAGTCTAGATCAGATTGTGTCTCACATCTGACCTTGCATGAGAATCACCTACAGCAATGATTCTTAAGCCAAGGTGCTATTGTACCCCCAGGGGATATTTGGCAAGATCTGGAGACTTTTTTGGTTACAACTGGTAAGGGGGAAGAGTCAACTGGCATCCAGTGGATAGAGGTCAAGGATGTTGCTCAACATCCCACAATGCACAGGACAGACCCCCACAAATGAGACTCAGTTCAGTTCAGTCTCCCAGTCTCCCCAGTCCCAGTGCCTTTTCCTTCTTACTCACTCACTCAGTTCAGTTCAGTTGCTCAGTCATGTCCGATTCTTTGCGACCCCATGAACCACAACACACCAGGCCTCCCTGTCCATCACCAACTCCCGGAGTCCACTGAAACCCATGTCCATTGAGTCAGTGATGCCATCCAACCATCTCAACCTCTGTCGTCCCCTTTTCCTCCTGCCCTCAATCTTTCCGAGCATCAGGGTCTTTTCCAATGAGTCAGCTCTTCGCATCAGGTGGCCAAAGTATTGGAGTTTCTGCTTCAACATCAGTCCTTCCAATGATCACCCAGGACTGATCTCCTTTAGGATGGACTGGTTGGATCTCCTTGCAGTCCAAGGGACTCTCAAGAGTCTTCTCCAACACCATAGTTCAAAAGTACCCATTCTTCGGGGGTCAGCTTTCTTTATAATCTAACTCTCATATCCATACATGACTACTGGAAAAACCATAACTTTGACTATATAGACCTTTTTTGGCAAAGTAATATCTCTGCTTTTTAACATGCTGTCTGGGTTGGTCATAACTTTTCTTCCAAAGAGTAAGCGTCTTTTAATTTCATGCCTGCAGTCACCATCTGCAGTGATTTTGGAGCCCCCCAAAATAAAGTCTGACACTGTTTCCATTGTGCCCCATCTATTTGCCATGAAGTGATGGGACCAGATGCCATGATCTTCGTTTTCTGAATGTTGAGTTTTAAGCCAGCTTTTTCACTCTCCTCTTTCACTTTCATCAAGAGGCTCTTTAGTTCTTCTTCACTTTCTGTCATAAAGGTGGTGTCATCTGCGTATCTGACGTTATTGCTATTTCTCCCGGCAATCTTGATTCCAGCTTGTGCTTAATCCAGCCCAGCAGTTCTCATGATGTTGTAAGCGTCTTTTAATTTCATGCCTGCAGTCACCATCTGCAGTGATTTTGGAGCCCCCCAAAATAAAGTCTGACACTGTTTCCATTGTTGCCCCATCTATTTGCCATGAAGTGATGGGACCAGATGCCATGATCTTCGTTTTCTGAATGTTGAGTTTTAAGCCAGCTTTTTCACTCTCCTCTTTCACTTTCATCAAGAGGCTCTTTAGTTCTTCTTCACTTTCTGTCATAAAGGTGGTGTCATCTGCGTATCTGACGTTATTGCTATTTCTCCCGGCAATCTTGATTCCAGCTTGTGCTTAATCCAGCCCAGCAGTTCTCATGATGTACTCTGCATATAAGTTAAATAAGCAGGGTGACAATATACAGCCTTGATGTACTCCTTTCCCGATTTGGAACCAGTCTGTTTTTCCATGTCCAGTTCTAACTGTTGCTTCCTGACCTGCTTACAGATTTCTCAAGAGGAAGGTCAGGTGGTCTGGTATTCCCATCTCTTTCAGAATTTTCCCTAGTTTGTTCTGATCTACACAGTCAGAGGCGTTGGCATAGTCAATAAAGCAGAAGTAGATGTTTTTCTGGGACTCTCTTGCAACAGATGTTGGCAATTTGATCTCGGGTTCCTCTGCCTTTTCTAAATCCAACTTGAACATCTGGAAGTTCATGGTTCATGTACTGTTGAAGCCTGGCTTGGAGAATTTTGAGCATTACTTTGCTAGTATGTGAGATGAGTGCAATTATGCAGTAGTTTGAACATTCTTTGGCATTGGCTTTCCTTAGGATTGGAATGAAAACTGACCTTTTCCAGTCCTGTGGCCACTGCTGAGTTTTCCAAATTTGCTGGCATATTGAGTGCAGCACTTTCACAGCATCATCTTCTAGGGTTTGAAATAGCTCAACTGGAGTTCCATCAGCTCCACTAGTTTTGTTTGTAGTGATGCTTCCTAAGGCCCACTTGACTTTATATTCCAGGATGTCTGGCTCTAGATGAGTGATCACACCATCGTGGTTATCATGAAGCTCTTTTTTTGTACAGTTCTTCTGTATTCTTGCCACCTCTTCTTAATATCTTCTGCTTCTGTTAGGTCCATACCATTTCTGTCCTTTACTGTGCTCATCTGTGCATGTGATGTTTCCTTGGTTCCCAAATGAGACTAATCTCATTAGTTCCCAAATGAGACTAATCTGGCCAAAATTCATTTGTGCCAAGGAACTCTGCCTTAAGGTAAGGTTTGTTACAATGCATACTCCTGGGTTGCAACCCAGAGACATTCTGACTTAGTAGGTCCAAGGTAGGTGCAAAAATTTGCATTTTGGCAAGCTCCCAAGTGATACTGATGGTTCAAGGATGGTGGTTTGAGAAGCTATGAACCACAGGACTCTAGAGTCAAAGGAGCAAGTATTACATACGGACATTGACTCTATGTCATCCATCTTAACGGAAAACGGTATGACAGTGTATATTTACCTAATTTAATGATTCAGCAAGTATCTTATCTCTCCCCTGAGTTATGAGGAAGGTAGTTTGAAGTTTTTTCAGGCTAGTAAAGAATTGTTCACATAGAGGTAAACCTCAGTAGAAAAAATGAGGACAATTCCTGGTCAGTTGGACTGTTGATGAGAGAATAGAGTATGTTATTTAACCTGATCTCCAACTTGCCTCCGATTTAAGTAATTTAACAATTGCAGGAGGATTAAGTAGCTGATTAAATTTATCTGAGAAACATTAGGTGTTAGGGACTAGGTGTTCAATGTGCGTTTCTGAACACTTTGAATCTTGATATTTGAAAATGGTTTTTAGGAATTTATGTACATTTTTTTCATTTCCTCAAAAAGTACATTGATTTTCCCATTGTATTCCCATTTCTGGTTAATATTTGTATGCTGACTCTCTTTTAGAATTCAGGTATTTATCTTAAAGCATGAAGCATTATTATAAGTTTAATCACATTTATATCTTAATGAAACTGTCAGAGAAGGTTTACTTTTGTCCCTGTTTCCCCCCTTGCTATCTTTACTGTTAGTTTTGAAAAATTTGGAAATTTCTTATGTAAAAGAGGTGTTGGCATAATTTTTCTGCAAAGAGCCAGATAGTAAATAGTTTAGGCTTTGGGGGCCTTATGGTCTCTTTTGCAACAACTCAACTCTGCAGCCTGAGCATGAAAGTGGGCAGAGACAATCCATAAATACATGAATGTGGCTGTTGTTGGAGAGGAAAACTACTATCCTTTGAGGCTCAGCAGTTGGAGGTCTGTGAATTAAACTGACAAAAGATGGACCAGTAGGAGAAAAGACAAAATTTATTCCCATAGGTATCTGGGAGCTCACAGAACATGTAGCTCAAAGAAGCAGTGAGAATTTAGGCTTTATATATCATCTATTAAAAAAAACTTTATTATATTTTTTATTGAAGTACAGTTGATTTCATAATATTATATAGGTTTCAGGTATATAACATAGTGGTTGACAATTTATAAAGAGTATACTCCATTCATAGTTGTGATAAAATATTGGTTATATTCTCTGTGCTCTACAGTAAATCCTTGTAGCGTATTTATTTTATACATAGCCCTTATATACCATCTAAAAGGGGAGCAAGTTAGGATTACAAGGAACAATAAATGGTGGGAAATGAGTGAGAAATATATGGGAGAAACTAGTGGAAGGTAAGATTTGATTTAGTAAGGTCTGTTTATGTAATTTCTTATCCTGGCACTAGCTTCTCATCTCTGGTGATAGGAGTCACTCTTCCCCCGGTAAGAGAAGCCTCCCTTATCAGGGATTTATAACAGTGGAATTCTTTCAGAAGGTCTGCTTTTAGGCAGATGAGGGAAGTGCAGAGAAACCTCTTCCTGTATCTGTTGATTCTCAAATGTCTTCAGCTCACAGTAATTTTGATACTGCAATGGCATATTCTGGATCCCTTCACCATGTTCCAAAATGCAGTATTTTTTTTTTTTTTACAAGAATAGGTGATGGGCTTGTTTTGGCCTATTGGCTTCTGTTTGCTGACCCATGACATAGAGCTCTTTTCATGTAGGGCAGAGAAGAGTACCATTTACTTTGGCCCATATAAAAACCTAACTATAATATAGGATTGTTCTGGCCCTCAGGCTTTTATCATCTTGGCTATGTCTGGACAAATGGATTTGCTTAATTGAAGCTTAGACTATTCATTTGAACAGGTCTAGCAGCTATTCTACTTGTGAAAACTGTGTGAGCAGTTTACCACATGTTATTGAAGGAAATAAAATGACATTGATTTTTAAAAAATTCTATGATCTGGCCACTTTCCTGTTCAGCTTTAAAAGGAATACGTGAGAGTTGCCACTACTTTGGGCTTCCCTGGTGGCTCAGATGGTAAAGAATCCTCCTGCAATGCAGGAGACCCAGATTCAGTCTCCAGGTTGGGAAGATCCCCTGGAGAAGGGAATGGCAACCAACTCTAGTATTTTTGCCTGAAGAATTTCATGGACAGAGGAGCCTGGAAGGCTACAGTCCATGGAATTGCAGAGTAGGACACGACTGGGCGACTTGCACACTTTGCCACTATTTTAAGGTATATGGCCCCTACCATCAGTGGGATGTGCTGTTTTATGGATTAATATAGGATGGTTTTGGGTTCCTAACTCAGTTGCTACTCCTTGCTCCATCTATTTACAAAGAAAATCCAAATGTTCTTTAAACAAACAAACAAACAAAAAAACTCTGTTGAGTGCAGGGCTCACCCAAGGGAGAGGGCTATCACCATGATACCAGGAAACAGTTGAGTGCCCGTGTGGCTAAATGACCGTTTACCTGTACCAGAGTAGTTTCCTGTTTTGCAATGGAAAAACTGCCCAACTTCAAGACACATGGAATAGGCATTTTGAAGGGAGAAGATGGATAGATGGATGGAGCTGCTTTGTAATTGGGAACATGCCTTCTTAGAATGTTGTCCATATCGGAGAGAAGGGGGCATTGTCTACTACATTCTAAGTCGCTAAGTTGTGTCTGACTTATTGCGGCCCTATGGACAGTAGCCCACCAGGCTCCTCTGTCCATGGAATTCTCCAGGCAAGAATACTGGAGTGGGTTGCCATTTCCTCCTCCAGGGGATTTTTACAACCCAGGGATTGAGAAGCCCATTGTCCACTATACTGCGACATGATTCAGGCAGAGTTAAGGGTGGAAGACCCGAGATCTGAGCATTCCTGTCTTCCAGCTCTTGCACAATCAGAACTGTGACTTGAGCTTAAAAAGCCATATGATTCATGGGGGCACTTATCTGTCATCCCCTCCACGTGATGCATGAACCTGGGAACCCCACCCAAAAGCAATTTGCAGAATTAAAGTTTTTGAAGACTCATAATAAATCATTGCCATTCTTATCAAGAAGCTAAAATTTGATTTGTCAGATAACTGAGTTGTTATTATTTGTGGAATCCAGAAAGCCCCAAAGGATATTAAAACATGTTCCCCAGGCTAATTTTCATCAATACTGTTAGCTCTGCTTAGGATCATATCTTCAGCCAAGACATCTACACTAGTCAGTCATTTGTTTGGCATTATGGAAATAGCTATTGTTTTGAAGGATAGTGTAATTCATGTACAATCTCCTGAACTTCCGGTGCTTAAAGCTCAGATTTTGATTTTTTTTTTAATAGTTATTATAGAACTCAATCAGGGAAAACGAGACCTTGGCATGGTTAAGCCCAACTGAAGCTTTCAAAGCTGTTGCAGGCATAAGAAAGTTGTGCTATAAATTGTTTGTAAAAGGGCAGTTGATCATCAGTTGCTCCATTTTTTCCCTTAAGTTAGTTAAATTAAAAAAAGGAAAAAATATGCTAAGTGACTTAACTACAGAGGAAACACAAAGCTGTTGCATTAAGTGATTAAAATGATTCCTTTGATGTAGTACATGCAAGATGTTTGAGAATTTTCCTGACTCTCCTAAATAGCCAAGTCAGCAGGGATTAAAA
Source organism: Aepyceros melampus (assembly GCA_006408695.1). Classification (NCBI taxonomy): domain Eukaryota; kingdom Metazoa; phylum Chordata; class Mammalia; order Artiodactyla; family Bovidae; genus Aepyceros; species Aepyceros melampus. Next base: position 77,704 of record SJXQ01008257.1, on the reverse strand, counting down.
CAAATGAGCTTTCTGTCTTGATTCTGCCAATCAGCTTAATACTTAGTGGCTTTGAAAATTCCGGATAAAGCAGTCAAGTGACCTATCTTTAAATCAGTTTGGTCATTTGTGTAAAAATTACATATTGTTTCAGCGCTCACAGTCAAAGTAGGATTGTTTGGTTCTGTTCTTCCCAGTAGCACTGTCAAGCTGTTGTATAAAATTCTGGGAAGGAGGGGTGACTTGAGAGTTTAAGTCATGTTGTGTTTTAAGTTTTCAGTGTTCCTTGTAGGTTTTATTTTCTTCTCTTCCTGGGTTCATTTATGATAGCTTCTCTTTCTCTCTCTCTCAGAGTAATAATCTTCATAAACTGTCTGTTGTCTTCACAGAAATTAATTGTGATTTTGAAAGTTCTAGTTCTAAGAATTTTAGGGCACAGAATAAACTCCCAAGCAACTAAGATTTGTTGCATGTACATGCTAGTAATAGCAAAGAACAAAATAAAAATAAATAAAAAACTTAATAGCTAAGCCATGCCCACATATGCACACCCCTCACTCTGTTCAGTATGGGTCACTTTAGCAAGTGATGTTGAGCACTTACTGTGTACTAGGCTCCATGCCATTAATTGAGGAAACTCAGTGAACGGTCTGTCCTCATTGAATTATCTGTGTCAGCCCAGCAAACTATGGCTTTTGAGCCATGTTCAGATGCTGCCTGTTTTTGTATGGTCCCCAAGCTAAGAAAGGATTTTCATTTTAAAATGGTTTTTAAAAAATCAGCCTATTATACAGAGTGAAGTAAGTCAGAAAGAGAAACACCAATACTGTATATTAATGCTTATATGTGGAATTTAGAAAGATGGTAACGGTGATCCTACATGCAAAGCAGCAAAAGAAACACAGATGTAAAGAACAGACTTTTGGACTCTGTGGGAGAAGGTGAGGGTGGGATGATTTGAGAGAATAGCATTGAAACATGTATATTACCATATGTAAAACAGATCACCAGTGCAAGTTCAGTGTGTGAAGCAGGGCACTCAAAGCTGGTGCTTTGAGGCAGCCCAGAGAGATGGAGTGGGAGTGAGGTGGGTAGGGGGTTCAGAAGGGGGGGGGCACATGTGCACCTGTGGGTGATTCATGTCTGTGTTCGGCAAAACCATCACAATATGTAAAGTAATTATCCTCCAATTAAAATAATTAATTAAAGTCAAAAGAAAAGCATATATCATGCTACATAAAAGTGATGTGAGATTCAAATTTCAGTAGTGTCTATAAATAAACTTTTATTGGCACACAGCTACAGCCATTCATTTATGTGGTGTCCATGGCTGCTCTCCCAGGTATAATGCAGAGTTGAATAGTTGTGACAGAGACCATATGGCCTGCAAAACTGAAAATATTTACCATCTGGCCCTTTACAAAAAAAGGTTATTAATCCCTGATCTAGGTAATCCAAAATTACCCTTTCCCAATTCCTTTGTTATCCAAACACTTCTTTCAACTCTCTATTTCACTACACTAGTATTAGAAGTACTTTTATCCACATTTTACAGATGAGGAAACTGAGAAACAGAGAGATTCAGATAATTAAGCTACTGCTCATTTTTCATAGTAGTGATTATGGCAAGTTAGCATAAAACGTTCCTCTTCCATCTTTTAATACAAATACAGTGAGACTATGGCTCATCTTATATGTTTTTATATTCCTTTAGAACTGAGGAGAGGCCTGACCTCAAGGGCATTATCAATAAATATTTGTTGTTTGATTGAAATAGCTTATATTAAAAAAATACACTTTTGGTTCCCATCAAGTGTTAGTCCCAGGGATTTAAAACATTGTTCCATTTTCCAGACAGTTTCCTAGGTTCTCAGAAAGTCTCTTTCTTTCTTCCCCTCGTTTTCCATCTCTTTCAGTAAGATCTCTTTATATGGAAATATATGCTTTAATGGGAGCAGCATTGAATGATGTTTTTGGTCATGTGTTAAACTATAACCTTTTATATTTTCTAATACGATTACTGCCATTGATCACAATGGGTTTATCAACTAAATTACACATTATGAAAATCAGTATTTATTGAGCATTGGTCACTTGCTGTATGCCCAGCACTGTGTTTCATGTGGAGAACACAAGAAGGATTAAATGGAATAGCCCATTAGCCTGATTTGAGCAGTATCAGAAAGAAGGTTCTCTCAGCTACAGAAACCTCCCTTCTAATTTGATTTCTCACTTTGATTAATGAACTACTCTTTTAAATACAGATATTTCTCTAGAGTCAATACATTAGATTGCTGTTAGTCACTCACATTTTATTACAAATTAGAGGCCCAATGACAGCTGCCTTGAGGGAATAACAGTTTTGATTGATGAGATGGGAAAGTTGAGATGACTTTGGAGCATAGAATATTGCTATGAAAGGCCAGTGTTGGATATGATCAGAGAGCAGAAGGTATGAACACACAGGGCCTGGGTACTGGGATGAATGGATACAAAAAGAGAAGGGATGGGAAAACAGAACCCAAGATGGTGAATACTAAAGGCAGCTTTTTCTTGGATCTTTGCTAAGATTAGCATTCATAATGTTTCTTAGGTCCATTTTGTGAGGTGTGCCAATAGTGGCCCTCAGAAGAGTCCTTAGAATTTGGGGGGAATGCGAACAGCCTGAATTCTCCTGGCTCATGCATAGAGTCTGGCTTTGCTCAAGAAATCTTCCACTGTGCTCCAAGAATCTCATGGGCCCGTCTGTCTCTCATTGACTGCAGGGTTGCTTCAACAGCCTTTCTCTCTTACTATGTTGTGTGGGTCCCTAAAACTTGACCTATGACTAAAATGTGTGACATTATTCCCCCTGGTAATCAAGGTATTTAGTTAAGGATTTAACCTGGCCTGGGTTCCCTTGAAAGACCCTCCAGACAGGCATTACTCCAGATCCTTGGAAGACATGTGTCTACTTTCTCTGTATAAACTACAGCCAAAATTTATTCATTGTGTACTCTGGAGCAAGGCATAAAAATGTGGTTCGTATGCAATGTCATCGTGAATTCTTACAGATAACCCAATGAAGTATAGGTGCTGTTTTTTTCCTCAGGCTATGTCTCATGAAAAGGACACCATGTTGGTATTACACGGAGCTACAGCTGATATAAAACATGATATATAATGCCTCAAGTAACTAGGAGTTTATTTTCCTCATGTCATAGTGGGGAAAGGGAGGCAGTTCATGTCTGATATGGTGGACTCCAGATGGCACCAACTCTTTATTCCACCGTTTTTCGCATGTAGACTTATTCTTCATGTTTGTTGCCCTGTGATTACAAGATGGCTGCCTTATCTCTGCTATTGCAACAGCATTGTGGAAAGGAAGAAGAGATATGGCTAAAGCAGCGGTTCTTACCAAGTGGGCAGTTTTGCGCCTCGGGGACATTTGAAAATATCTGAAGACATCTTTGGTTGTCATGACTTGTGAGGCATGTTGCTACTGGCATCTAGTATGTAGAAGCCAAAGATGCTTCTAAACATCCTACACCCCACCAGACAGCTCATAACAAAGATAATCTGGCCTGAAATGTCAATAGTGCTAAGGTTGAGAAACCCTGGACTGTAGGCAAAGGACACATGCCAGGTGAGTCTTCATCGTTTAAAACAGATTCCTGGCAGCGCAACAAGGACCTTTAGTTATATGTCATTGGCCAAAATCTCATCCTGTAGCCACCTTTAACTGCAAAGGAAGCTGGATGATGCAACTATTTTTTTTGTTGGGTCCATTGTCAACCTAAGAAGAAGGAGTGTGGATATTGGATAGCTAATAGGCGGTATTTGCTTCACAAAAGTTAAATAGTTTGCTCAGTGTCACGCAGGTAGTGAAGAGCATTTGAGCCTCCTTTATTAAGGAAGGCAGTCCAGTTGTCATGTGCAGCACTTTCTAGAGGTCTGTGTGAATAAGGGATAGGAATGCATGGACCACAGCCTGGTCTAACTCAGTGAAACTATGAGCCATGCCATGTAGGGCCACCCAAGACAGATGGGTCATGGTGGAGAGCTCTGACAGAATGTGGTCCACGGGAGAAGGGAATGGCAAACCACTTCAGTATTCTTGCCTTGAGAACACCATGAACAGTATGAAAGGGCAAAAAGATAGGACACCGAAAGATGAACTCCCCAGGTCAGTAGGTGCCCAATATGCTACTGGAGAAGAGTGGAGAAATAACTCCAGAAAGAATGAAGAGACAGAGCTAAAGCAAAAACAGCACCTAGATGTGGATGTGACTGATGATGGAAGCAAGGTCCGATGCTGTAAAGAGCAATACTGCATAGGAACCTAGAATGTTAGGTCCATGAATCAAGGCAAATTGGAAGTGGTCAAACAGGAGATGGCAAGAGTGAACGTCGACATTTTAGGAATCAGCAAACTAAAGTGGACTGGAATGGGTGAATTTTACTCAGATGACCATTATATCTACTACTGCGGGCAGGAATCCCTCAGGAGAAATGGAGTAGCCATCATGATTAACAAAAGAGTCCGAAATGCAGTACTTGGATGCAATCTCAAAAACGGCAGAATGATCTCTGTTCGTTTCCAAGGCAAACTATTCAATATCACACTAATCCTAGTCTATATCCCGACCAGTAACACTGAAGAAGCTGACGTTGAATGGTTCTATGAAGACCTACAAGACCTTTTAGAACTAACACCCAAAAAAGATGTCCTTTTCATTATAGGGGACTGGAATGCAAAAGTAGGAAGTCAAGAAACACCTGGAGTAACAGGCAAATTTGGCCTTGGAGTACGGAATGAGCAGGGCAAAGACTAATAGAGTTTTGCCAAGGGAACACAATGGTCATACCAAACACCCTCTTCCAAAAACACGAGAGAACACTCTACACATGGACATCACCAGATGGTCAACACTGAAATCAGATTGATTATATTCTTTGTAGCCAAAGATGGAGAAGCTCTATACAGTCAGTAAAAACAAGACCGGGAGCTGACTGTGGCTCAGATCATGAACTCCTTATTGCCAAATTCAGACTTAAATTGAAGAAAGTAGGGAAAACCACTAGACCATTCAGGTATGACCTAAATCAAATGGCTTATGATTATACAGTGGAAGTGAGAAATAGGTGTAAGGGACTAGATCTGATAGAGTGCCTGATGAACTATGGACAGAGGTTCGTGACATTGTACAGGAGACAGGGAGCAAGACCATCCCTAAGAAAAAGAAATGCAAAAAAGCAAAATGACTGTCTGAGGAGGACTTATAAATAGCTTTGAAAAGAAGAGAAGTGAAAAGCAAAGGAGAAAAGGAAAGATATACCCATTTGAAAGCAGAGTTCCAAAGAATAGGAAGGAAAGATGAAAAGTTATGAGCAACCTAGACAGCATATTAAAAAACAGAGACATTACTTTGCCAACAAAGGTCTGTCTAGTCAAAGCTATGGTTTTTCCAGTGGTCATGTATGGATGTGAGAGTTGGACTGTGAAGAAGGCTGAGCACCGAAGAATTGCTGCTTTTGAACTGTGGTGTTGGAGAAGACTCTTGAGAATCCCTTGGACTGCAAGGAGATCCAACCAATCCATCCGAAAGGAAATCAGGCCTGAATATTCTTTGGAAGGACTGATGCTAAAGCTGAAACTCCAATACTTTGGCCACCTGATACAAAGAACTGACTCGTTTGAAAGACCCTGATACTGGGAAAGATTGAAGGCAGAAGAAGGGGATGCGATGGTTGGATGGCATCACCAACTCAATGGGCATGAATCTGAGTAAACTCTGGGAGTTGGTGATGGACAGGGAGGCCTGGCGTGCTGCAGTCCATGAGTCGCAAAGAGTGGGACACGGCTGAGTGACTGAACTGAACTGAATGCACGTACTGGTTATGGAAGAGTCTGGAGTTTTTGATCAGCCACAAACAGCCTGGGAAATGTTTCTTGCAGGATATAACGTGCAGCCTGTTATCCATCTATCCTCCCATTCTCTCAGTATTTGCTGTGGCCCTTGCCTTTCCTTCTTTTCCATATAACCCATGAAGTAATTGATTTCAGGCCTGCCTCACTAATGCTTTGCCATCAAGCTGTTGGTGTCTCGTTTCTTCCCATTCTTGAAAAATTACAAAGTGATGTCATCAGTTATTTGCTTTAAAGGGTCTTTCAGAGTTTATTTGGAGAGTGGGTGCCCTTCTAAGTGTGTTAAGCGGAAAGGTGTGTAACACAGGGATTTGGAGGCTTATGCAGTCATCAGGAGGGCTGAGCAGTGAAGTGTAGAGCCTGCCCATGGTCTCTGCTGCCCATACCCATAGGGGTCTTCTGCAGAGAGCATGTGGGAGCTGCTGGCCAAGTGTTCTATCTGCTACCTGCAGGTGTGCCATGCCTGCCCAGAGCTACTGGCTGTGACTGAAAAACTGTCTCCTCCTCTACTCCTCCTGTCTCCTGTGAGTGCTTTTCATTCACAAAGTCTGACCTGGAGCCAGGTCCCAAGAGGTCTGGGGAGATGGGGTTTTGAGGCTTCTCGGGGGAGAGTAGCATGGGATGGGGTGGGAAGATGTGGAAGTGACAAGAGGCTGCCTGGCAGGGATGACTTGAGTTTGAATAGAGGCATAACAACACAGCACAGTTTGGGGGAAGAAGTATTCTTTTCCAATGTTGGCAGTGTTGCTATTAGTATTATTACTTTATCTTTGTGTTCTTAGCAGATGAATGGAGATTTTTTTATACCTCTATTCTGGCTCTCTTCAAATCATGGTATTGCTAAATAATAAAAAAAGGATTCAATGACCTGCATATACAGTGCAGAAGGTAATATATTCTGTGAAGCTCTGTAGTGCAGTGGGGGACCCAGAGCTGAGATTTGAAAAACAATGTATAATTCACCAGCATGCTCTGGAAAGAGCGGTATTCAGAAAACAATTGTGGATGACTCAGCTTGTATATTCCTTTATTTTTTTTTTTTTTGAGGCTATCTGGAGCTCTTTATTTGTTATAGTTATATATATGACTTGTGGTGAGCTGATAAAACACAGTGTGGAATTAAACACAATGAGGGAAATATTAGAAGAGTTTTGGAAGAAGGTAACCTAGAGACATAGGCTGTATTGTTCGATGTTGGGGGAGAGCTGTAACCTCTAGTTATCTGCTGCCTGGGTCACATCAGGCTTTCAGTGTAACTCACAGGGCTTTGAAGACAAAATTTGATCTGTGCTATATTTGAGTCTGGAATAGCAAAACCCATTATGACTGTGTCCTATGGCACTTATAAAATCTTCTCTGAGTCTGGAGTTTCAAGTTTCTGCTGACATTTAATATTTGAATTATCTCAAGGAAGATAAAGAAAATGTACTATCTTATTCTATTTCTTTTTTGAGTAAGGAAAATTGAAAGGGTTGAAGGAAAAAAAGACTCATTACTAAGAGCAGTGTGCAAAGGGCAATGGTTTTAGCTTTGCTGGAATAAAATCAATATGTTTGGGATTGCCTGGTGTCTTACATTAGGTCTTCTCGAGGCAGAGTTGGAGATGAGGATTCACATTCAAATGATGTATGATTTATTCAGCAAGTGCTCCTAGGAGAAGCCAGCAGGGGAATGAGGGAAGCCAGACTGGGAAGGGTAAGAGATGGACCCGGGTCCTGTTTCAGAGGAAGTCTCAGATAGTCTGATCCTGCAGGGAACTCTGGCATGCAAATTGTACCTCATACTCCATCCTGAAATGAAGCAAAGGAGCTGGACTTTCACATTCCTGCTATAGTCAGTCATTGGCTGAGGGCTGCTTGGCCGCCAGTGGAGCTGGGGGCGCAAGGCAGATAAACTCCCAAGGAAGAAGCTGTTTTGAGTGCACACAAGGTATCCTAGTAGCCCTTGGGCAGGCCTCAGAGTCTCAGGTGCTTGCCTTTAGAAAGGAAGAACATAGATCCTGGAGAGAGATGTGCTGAAGTGATAAAAGGGATCTGGCCAGAGCCCTGCCACTGTACTTACTCTTTGAGTAAGCTGTTCTTTTGTTTTGGTGAAACCCTGAATTGGAGGGATTTGAGGAGACAGTTTCTTGAGGGCAAGGGTTGGCAAACCTTTTCTTTAAAGTAAAGGGCTAGATAGTAAATATTTGAGACTTTGTGGACCACAGGGTTTCTCTTCCAACTCTTCAACTCTGCCATTATAGTGTAAAAGCAGCCATGTAAATGAGTCATGCAAATGAGTGGGTGTGGCTATGTGCCAGTGAAACTTGATTTATAGAAACAGATGGAGGGGGAGGGAGGCAGAGAGATTTGGCCCAGAGGCCATAGTTTGCCTGTCCCTGCTGTGGAGGCTCCTTGTATGTACCTGAGACAGCTTTTTCCTTTATCCATTTCCTGTATCCTGCAAAACAGGGAATAAGTGGTATGTCTATCAAAAGGATGGTTATGATGCATCTTCAGTTAGTCTAGACCCCTTCTCTCCAATTTTTCTGGCATCCTAGCCATCATTCCCAGGGTTGCACAAATAATCTCACTGAAGGGTGACTCATTTTATTGCTGCTAAAAATACTTTGTTCTCTCTTGTCTGTGAAATCAGACACAGACTTCTCAGCATGGCATTTGGGAAACCCTGGGAACAGGCTGAAGCTGATTTTCCTGCATTGTTTTCTGTCCACCATTTGTGCTTTCTAGTCCAGCTCAGTGCAACTACTCACCATCTCTCTGGCGTACGCTTTGTTTTTCATCTCCTTGACTTTGCCCCTGCTGTTTTCTCTCCTGGAATTCCTTCCTCTTAATTCTACATTTTGAAATCCCAGCCATTCTCTGAGACTCAGTTTGATCCCCTTCTCCATTAAGCATTTTCCCCATGAGGAAATAGTATCTGCTCTGGACTTCAGTAACAATATTGTCTATAAATACAGTTATCTATTTATAGATAATTTGTCTCTATCTAAACCTTTATGTTGAATTACATAGTTCTTTGCTACATTCACTATACTTTTAACATATTGAGGGAAGGGACTTAGACTTTTTTTATTTTTTGTCCTTCACAGTTGATAACATATAGTAGATATTCAGTAAATAGAGTTTTCAGATGAAGGTTGCATTCTTACATCCTGTGATTATTAATGACTTAAGTGCTGAAATTCTGACATCATTTTTTTTTTCCTTTTCATAGGCAAGAGCTGTTTTGGCAAAAGTTGGCTATCCTGAGTTTATAATGAATGATACTCACATTAATGAAGACCTCAAGGCAGTAAGTGCTAAATTTACTATATTTCTTTTTTTTTTCTCCTGGCAAGTTTTACTGGCCTCATGCCTTTCTACTAACCCAAGTCTAGGCAATTAAATCTGGTTGTGCCATAAAGCACCAACTTTTCATTCATTCCTTTTCATTTCATTCATGGCTAGATATGAGTCTCATTATGCCAGACATATCATAAGATTCAGAGCAGATTTACAATAAAGCAAGTGTCAGGAAGAATGTGTACCTGAGTGGGTACCGTAAAGCAAATGGGTTTGGATTTGGTCTAATTTGATCATAAAGGAAAGAGTTAAGAAAACAGTATTTTACAATTAATGTACATGTTCTAATGGTGAATATATGATGTTTGTTGTTAAATAGTCTTTATGTGCTTCATTCATAGTAAATGACTAGTAATAAATCTTGCCTGTTGTGAGTTAACTTCATTAAACTTTATGAGTGTTTTGGCAAACTAAGTGCATATACATATGATTCTATAATTTATTGTAAATTGGACTGTTTAGTTATAGTAAGTTTCTGATGGAGAAATAATAATTTTTTATTCTAATATTATGGGACATGTATTTTTCAGTAGATACTTTTGTTGCAGGCCTTTCTAACCATAACCACTGTCATTTGCTTTCCTACAGAATAGTTCTGGTAAAGAACTTTTCTTCATCACAAAACCCCCTCTTTTTACCATTCACTAGATTTTCTTAAAAAGTAGTTTAAAAAATTAATTAAATAACTATGGTTCTGTAATGTAGCTCTTTCCTGACATTGTGATTTAACAAGCAATCCTAGCTTTGTACATGAACATTGGAATTTTATAAGATCATCCAAAAGTGAGTGAAAACTTTAATTTGAAAGTTTCTCCATTGGGCTCCAAGATATGGCCTTCCAAAGTATTGATCTAGTTGCTGTAGAGGAAAATGATTGTGCTTCACAGTATCCCAAAGCTCTGACAGCCCATCTTATTACACATTGTTTTGATCCTGAAAAGTCTCACTATGAGTATGATGATGAAAGATACTGACACATTTGCCACATTCATGTACATTATCTTTTAAACACCACACTGAACCTGTGAAGCAAATGGTATTTATCTGAGTATTGCAGCAAAGGACATAGAGACTCAAAGTAGTTAAAGTGATTTCCTCAGTGCCCTGCCAGGCATCAGAGCCAGGACTGAAATCTGGGTCTAGGAAACTCTGCTTGTAATCAGAGAAGTGGTTTTGCAGGGTTCTTGTCAGGCACCCCTGCTGGAGGAACAGAGGAGTGAGTTGAAGAGTGGGTGGGAACTGCTTTCCCAGAGCTGGTTGGGTTGAGATAAGTGAAGGGATGGAGGTCATATTGTTAACTGGGTAAGAGCACAGGCTTTGGAGTGATTCTGACACTTCCACTTACTAGTTATTTGAGCTTGTGCAAGTTTTTAAATTTCAGTTGGCTTCCCTTTGGTTATCTGAAGACTGGAGATAATAATAGCCAAGCCTTAGTATTGTTGAAAAGATTAAGTGAGATTCATTTCAGTTGCTCAGTTGTGTCCAACTCTTTGCGACCCCATGGACTGCAGCATGCCACGCCTCCCTGTCCATCACCAACTCCTGGAGCTTACTCAAACCCATGTTCATTGAGTCAGGATGCAATCCAACCATCTCATCCTCTGTCGTCCCCTTCTCCTCCTGCCCTCAATCTTTCCCAGCATCAGGGTCTTTTCAAATGAATTAGTTCTTCACATCAGTGGCCAAAGTATTGGAATTTCAGCTTTAGCATCAGTCCTTCTAATGAACACCCAGGACTGATCTCCCTTAGAATGAACTGGTTTGATCTCCTTGCAGTCCAAGGCACTCTCAAGAGTCTTCTCCAACACCACAGTTCAAAAGCATTAATTCTTCAGCCCTCAGCTTTCTTTATAGTCCAACTCACACATCCATACATGACTACTGAAAAAACCATAGCTTTGACTAGATGGACCTTTGTCGGCAAAGTAATGTCTCTGCTTTCTAATATGCTGTCTAGGTTTGTCGTAACTTTTCTTCCAAGGAGCAAGCATCTTTTAAATGAGATTAAATAAGTGTAAAAGCACATAGCATAATGTCTGGCACATAAGTCATCTCCCTGTAAATGATAGCTATAACTTAGCAGCAATGAGAACTATTGTTGCTAAGAAGAGTATCACCAGGTCACAAAGTACCTCAGCAGGAGAACCTGGAGAATTACATGTGATTGGCAAACGTCTCAAGTCAGGACTGCAGAGGAGGGGACTGCCCTGGTTGTCTAGTGGTTAAGAATCCATCTTCTAATACTGGGGATGTGGATTCGATCCCTGGTTGGGGAACTAAGATCCCACGTGCCATGGAGCAGCTAAGCCTGTGCACCACAGCTCCTGAGCCTGCACATTGGAACTGCTGAGCCCGTGTGCTCTGTGTGCACTAGAGAGAAGCCTGCACTGCTGCAGTGAAAGGTCCTGTGCATTGCAACTAAGACTCAACACAGCCAAGAATGCATATTGTTTAAAAAAAGAATGCAGATGAGAAGATTTGAGAGGCAGTTTGTTGTAGTGGTTATGAACATGGATCCTGGGATCAAAGTGTCTGGAGTTAAATCCCTATTCTGTTTTCTAGCTGTGTGACCTGAGGTAGGTTATACTATCTCTCTGTGCCTCAGTTTACTCATCTCAGTTTTCTTCATATTAAAATGGAGATAGTAATAATCCTTGCCTTCAGTTCCGTTCAGTGCAGTTCAGTTGCTTAGTCATGTCTACTCTTTGTGACCCGATGGACTGCAGCACGCCAGGCTTCCCTGTCCAGCACCAACTCTGTCTATGACCAATCCCTGCCTACAGGGCTGCTAGGAGGCTCAGATAAGTTAACATACTTAAAGCATATAGCTCTGGTCCTGGCACACAGGAAGCACACTAGAAGTGCTAGTTATAGCTTCTTCAATTTTCACTTTCGATAGTAAATTATTTTGGTTTGGAGAAGTCATTACAAATTAACACATATAATATCCATGTGCCTGAAATTGATTTAAGAGGCTGCATAGATGGAACAGTCTCAAGCCTTAATCCAATAAGATAGCATTCAGGGCTCATTCACAGTGTTTAGTTGATCGAGTTTTGTTGGCAGCCTGCTGCTGTTTAAAGTGAATGCCCCAAATTTAAGAGTTCAGTAAATGTAGTACCTTTTGTGAAAAGAGACAAGACGCCAGACAGGATGCAGTCTTAGGTGTATTTCCTCGTGTCTCCACAGCCTGGACTGAAGACATTATACACCAAGATTTTAAAGTACTTTTGTAAAGAAATGGCTTTCATCTGACTCATTACTGAGATAAACACAATTACACTGCAGAATTTCTAACAGTGTAAAAAAAGATAGTGAAAAAAATACAAATGCAAGAAGCAAAAAATCCATTTCTGTTCAGAAACTGATAAAGAAAACCTGAAAATAGGTGAAGGATGCTTGGTGTGATAGATAGTAACAGTGTCACCAAGGTTAATAGCAAAAGGACTAAAGTATTGCTGATACACAATGGGACTGTGTTTTCAGTTTTGAGAAATATGTAGATAAGGACTACTATAGGGCCTCTGAGAAATTTCTGGTAATACAAACTCTGAACAGGAAAGGCTGTTGCAAATGAAAAGCAGCTTACTTTATTTGTTGCAAGTAAAGATGTGATTCATCAGGCACAAACACAAAAGGAAAGATAGGGACTGGGGAATGGATTAGATAAAAGTCAAGGAGAAAATGATCATTGGAACATAGAGAAAGCAAGGGAATTCCAGAAAACATCTACTTCTGTTTCATTGATAAAGCCTTTGATTGTGTGGATCACAACACTTTGTGGAAAATTCTGAAAGATATAGGAATACCAGATCACCTTACCTGCCTCCTGAGAAATCTGTATGTGGGTCAAGAAGCAATAGTTAGAATGTTATATAGAACAACTGACTGGTTAAAAATTGGGAAAGGAGTACGACAAGGCTGTATATTGTTACCCTTATTTAGCTTATATGCAGAGTACATCATGCGAAATGCCAGGCTAGGTGAATCACAGGCTGGAGTCAAAATTGCTGGCAGAAATATCAACAACTTCAGATATGCAGATGATACCACTCTAGTGGCAGAGAGTGAAGAGGAACTAAAGAGCCTCTTGATGAGGGCGAAAGAGGAGAGTGGAAAAGCTGGCTTAAAACTCAACATTCAAAAAACAAAGATCATGGCATCTGGTCCCATCACTTCATGGCAAATAGAAGCGAAAAAAGTGAAAGCAGTGACAGATTTCATTTTCTTGGACCCCAAAATCAGTGTGGATGGTGACTGCAGCCATGAAATTAAAAGATGCTTGCTCCTTGGAAGGAAAGCTATGACAAACCTAGACAGTGTATTAAAAAGCAAAGGCTTCACTTTGCTGACAAAGGTCTGTCTAGTCACAGCTATGGTTTTTCCAGTAGTTATGTATGGATGTGAGTGTTGGACCATAAAGAAGGCTGAGCACCAAAGAATTGATGCCTTTGAATTGTGGTGCTGAAGAAGACTCTTGAGAGTCCCCTGGACTGAAGGGAGATCAAACCAGTCAATCTTAAATGAAATCAACCCTGAATATTCATTGGAAGGGTTGATGGCCGCCTGATGCAAAGAGCCAACTCGTTGGAAAAGACCCTGATGCTGGGAAAGATTGAAGGCAACAGAAAAAGAAGGCAGCAGAGGATGAGATGGTTGGAAGCCATCATGAACTCAATGGACATGAATTTGAGCAAACTTTGGGAATTAGTGGAAGACCGAGAAGCCTAGCATGCTGTAGTCTGGGGCTCATAAAGAGTTGTACACAATTGAGTGATTGAGCAACAACAAGAACAAGGAGAAAGGCTGAACACTGAAGTTGGGGTCATGTAGAGATAAGAGCAAATGGAAAAGAACTCACAGGAAAATGTAAAGAATTAGGAAAAACTGTTTCTTCTGAGCATGACAGGGTAAACTAAGATAGCCAGCAAAGTATTTCTGAGCAGCAGTCTTTTTGTAGTCTTTTAAAAGAGCAAGAAGAAAGGCAATGCCCTTTATGTGAACCTCCAGTAGTGTACAGGCTTCCCTGGTGGCTCAGATGCTAAAGAATCTGCCTGCAATGCAGGAGACACAAGTTCAGTCCCTGGGTGGGGAAGATCCCCTGGAGAAGGGAATGGCTACTCACTCTAGTATTCTTGCCTGGAGAAGTCCATGGACAGAAAAGCCTGGTGGGCTACAGTCCACAGGATTGCAAAGAGTCAGACACGACTGAGCGACTAACACACACACACCAGTAATGTACAGGAAAGCCTGCTACTCAGCCCCAAAAGAAAGACATCAGTCTACGTTCAAATAAACCTTATAAAGTGTACCTTCACTGCTCCTTAATGGAGAGAGACACAAGAATGAGTTTTTCCCAATTTGGGGGAGATTTCTGTATCAGCTAGGAAAGCCAAACAACACTAGGTATTTCAAAGAGAAGAGATTTAATACAGGAAATAGGTTGGAAGGTGAGGTAAACCAGAGATTAATAACTTTTTCAGGAAGCAGTGATCTCCCTTGTGTCTAGGGGTGCAAAAGGGAGGAGGTGGTGGTACCATGGAGAGCAGAGGAGGAACTGCCACTCCAGAATCATTGCTGAAAGAAAGGAGAAAGAGGAACCGCAGAGAACAAACACAGCAGCCTTTCCCCTCCTGCCACCTGCTGATTTCCCTCAGTGCCTCCTATTGGCAGGAAGCCAACTGGCAATGGCGCCTGGGAAACATGGTTTTCAGATTCACAGCCCAGCATTACAGAACCGAGTAAAAGGGCGTGCACGTATCTGAGGACAATAGGTAAACAATCGAGCCCATTAGGCACATCACTCACTGTTGTGAAAGCCAGTGGCGAATTACAGTAGGCGCTCAAGTCAGAATCATAGCCAGCATCCATTTACTTAGGAGAACTGAGTGAGTGAAAGTTGCTCAGTTGTGTCCGACTCTTTGTGGCCCCGTAGACTATACAGTCCATGGAATTGTCCAGGCCAGAATACTGGAGTGGGTAGCCTCTCCCTTCTCCAGGGGATCTTCCCAACCCAGGGATCGAACCCAGGTCTCCCGCATTGCAGGTGGATTCTTTACCAGCTGAGCTATCAGGCTTAGGAGAATAGGATGTGGGTAATTTTTCAGAGATCAGTGTTTCTGGTGAGTGATACACACATACATTTGATACATAGACATAAATATGTGAATAGAGATGTCTAGGTAATATGGGAACCCACATAATGTTCTCTGGGGGAGGTCTTGGTCTACTCTTACCAGTGAGACACGTTGTGTTTATGTGTGAATATGTTTTATGTGTGCATAAGTGACAGTGCTGCTGCCACTATGCAAGCGTGAGGTGATACTTAGGTGGAGTGCTCTAGAAAAACAGGTTGTTGAAACCATTCTGTACTCCTTGGTAAAAACACAGAATGAACCATTGTGGCCAACTGTCTCAAGGGATCTCTGGCCCTCATGACCCTGGAAAGGCAAGAGTGGGCACTGGAGGGAGGTGCACTGGTGCTCGCCAGCCTTGTAGCCCATCCCCCATCCCTCCTGCGCACCAGCCTCCAACTTCAGTGCTCCGCTGGCTACAGCAGACCAAGACTTCCCTTTATCCCCAGTGGTGGCGGCAGGCTGGCTGGTTTCATCTGGTTCCTGGTTGGTGTGGTAGTTGATGCTCCCTGAGTCACCCTTGCGTGGCTGTTTGTGGGAATTCTATCTTCCGCAGTGTTCTGTATATATAGGTTGTTAAACATTGTGAACACCATCCCTGTATGTAGGTGTGTATATATGTATACATACATAACCACTTAGAGCAAAGCCATCAAACACAGCGATCTTGCATATTACTTTGCTATTTAAATAAAGGAAAACATAATTCTAAAATCTGGATTCCATTGAAGTTTTCACAGTTCTTTGGTGCCTAAAATAAAATCTTTCCTAGAGGTGTCTGGATATATCACTGAGTATGTTTGAATGGGTTAACTTAAAAAGTAGTTTAGAATCTGTACTTCCTGTTGGCTCATGTAGTATCTTGAACGTGAAAGTAAAGTTGCTAAGTCGTGTCCGACTCTTTGTGACCCCATGGACTGTAGCCTCCAGGCCCCTCCATCCATGGGATTTTCCAGGCAAGAGTACTGGAGAGGGTTGCCATCTCCTTCTCCAAATGTCTTATCAACTTGTATTTACTGATCCTACAGAGAAGCTGAATACATTGCCTTCTTTTGCCCTTATTATGTGTTCCACACCTTTGAGAAGGGTAATAGTTTTATTCTTCTGTTTAGTCTGTTGCATTTGGTGCTAAGCATCCAAGATAGGGTGTCCACCAAGAGAAAGTCAGATTCCCCTAGATTTTGTCTTCTGGACAGCTATTCTTAAAAAATGACATGAGAGAAAGTCATTATCAACTTGACCTAGGTTGTCACCAGTAACTGAAAGGACAAGAGACTTTTGAGCCAATTATTATCACTTTCAAAGTTAAAACATTTTTGGGGAAGATCACAGTGGTTCTGAAATATTCATGCACATTCATTCTTATTGCTCTCTCTCCAACAAGCAGAACTTTCCCAATGGTTGCTAGGTTTCATAGTTTTTTCTCCTTCAGGATCCTATTGAAATACTTGAAATTATCACAGTATTATCACATGATGGAAAATTTGAGAAATAGAGAAAAGGAATGAAAAAAACCCTGAATGTTGGTATTCAAACATAATAATACATACTTCTGTTTTAGTGTGTTATTTTGTCTTTCCATTTTTGTATAGCTATAATTGATGCTTATATATAATTTTGTACACTGACCTTTACAGTTGATAGATTGTTTTGTCCTTGTCTTCCATAGCCTTCATACCATTATTTTAACAGCTGTCTGACAGTAAATAAACTGTACCCTGATTTATTTAATCACAGCTTCTCCTCCTCCTTCCCTGTACTCTTTCTGTTGAATCATCAGTTTTCTTATTAGGGCCAGTGAAAATAACATTGAAGTAGGAGCCTAATGATGGGGACTGAATGACTTAGCCAGGTTCCCTAATCTCTCCATCTCTGTTTCCCATATGGCTCTTTCCTATCTCTAAACACTCAACCTGTCTTACATGAGAAGGTAAAAATTGTCCCTTATTACCTGTGATTTCCATTGAATAAATGGCAACCTACTCCAGTATTCTTGCCTGGAGAATCCTGTGGACAGGGGAGCCTGGTGGGCTGCTGTCCATAGGGTCGCATAGAGTCAGACATGACTGAAGCGACTTAGCATGCATGCATGCATGCATTGGAGAAGGAAATGGCAATCCACTCCAGTATTCTTGCCTGGAGAATCCCAGGGACAGAGGAGCTTGGTGGGCTGCTGTCTCTGGGGTCGCACAGTCGGACATGACTGAAGCAACTCAGCAGCAGCAGCATTACCTGTGATTTCCATTGAATAAATAGAATAGATCAACCAAACCAGGCTAAGAAATAGAAGCTATGCTCAGTTTAATAATGCTGCTGCTAAGTCACTTCAGTCGTGTCCGACTCTGTGCGACCCCATAGACAGCAGCCCACCAGGCTCCCCCGTCCCTGGGACTCTCCAGGCAAGAACACTGGAGTGGGTTGCCATTTCCTTCTCCAATGCATAAAAGTGAAAAGTGAAAGTGAAGTCGCTCAGTTGTGTCCGACCCTCAGCGACCCCATGGACTGCAGCCTTCCAGGCTCCTCTTTCCATGGGATTTTCCAGGCAAGAGTACTGGAGTGGGGTGCCATTGCCTTCTCCGCAGTTTAATAATAAAAACAATTTAAAATGTATCCTCTGAACATAGGTAAGCTGTTGGCAAATTGTCATTATTTGCCTCCAGGTTTTGTTCTCCATGATCATTTCCATGGCTATGGTAGGCCACATTTATTTAAAGTATTTTTAGACTTGGAACTCCTTTTTTTTTTTTTAAATAAAATTTTGCATTTAATATCTGTAGAACAACGTGCATGTCAAGGTTTTTTTTTCTTTCCCCTAAATGGAACAGGTAAGTACCATTAGCAAACTCTTCTAAAAGTAACAAGTGACCCCATTGATAGTACAAAAAACAGTTAGTATTTTTGAAGGAAATTCCTTTGGGAGCATTTTTCAGAACATGCTCTGAACCCAAGAACATATCTGAATTTTCTATCAGTTGCAATTATATTCTAAAAATTCTGACAGAGCTGTGTTGGGAATGAAAACTAAAAAATAATTAAACAGTGGACACATCTTTTAACTGTGTGATCTGGGAATGTATTAGGATTGCTAGTTAAGGTCATTTATTTGAACAAGGAATTTACTCTGTTTCATCTGAGGCTGAGTATAAACATCTACCTAAAATACAATTGATTTTTAAGATTCCTCTTTATTATGAAGCATTTCAAACATCAGAAAATCATATAAAATCATGCTTTGAACACCTCAAGCTTTAACATATATCAAACATTTGCCATATTAGCTGTATACATGCATACATACATTTTAAATGAATAAAGCAGATACATTGGAAATTCTTTGTGTAATCCTCCTTGATCTATTGTCCTTCTTCCCTGCCTGCCTCCTTCCCCCCAGGCTGTCTCCTTCCCTAGATATCCTCTCTTGAATTCAGTGTTTCTCATTCTCATGCATTTCTTTATGCTTCTGCTGCATACGTATGTGCCCATAAACAACATATAGTATTATTTAATTAGTTTAAACATTTTAAGTTCTCTAATGCATACAACTAGTCTAATGTTCTCAGCATTGCCTTTGAAATTATTTCATGTTCACACATAGAGACCATTTGTTTAGATTTCTGTGCTGTACTCCATTAGGTGACTATACCTTGGTTTATTTATCAGCCACCACCCCTAAAGAGGATTGAGGGAGGGACAATTTGAAGTCTTATCTCTGTAACTTGTGGCCAGCTGGATTGCCAAAGATGCCAGGATTTATTCCTTTCATTCCTGCCTTTCTCACTCTCTGTGGCTTTAGTTATTTTATTCTTTTCTGTATATATTGGCATGGTCCCCTGGAAGGATTGCTAAGATGAGTAACAAAAGTTACTCTGCAGATAAAATGAATATCCATGATATTTTAGGGAAAAGAGAAACCTGAGCCAGACATTGGCCAACAAACAGGCTGTTGTCAAGTTTATAACTGTCAAGTTGTATATATTCATTCGTATCTGTGATGTGATGCCTCTGGGTCTCATATACCTTCATTTGCTATATTTTAATTTTTGCTTTTAAGATTATCATGGCTTAAATGTACAGAAATATTACAGCTAATAAAATATGATTACTCTTGATTATTTGCTTCTTCAAATGTGTATTATCCTTATTTTATTTGCTACATTTTAATATATTTAAAACCGAAGTATCAGGGAGCACTACAAACTGCTGCTTTTACTGTTACACAGATACTATTTACAATATTTAAGTACTGCTAGTTTTATAGATAGTGCCTATAGAATTAAAACTGTCTGCCATTCTCCTTCCAACAAAAAGGAACTCAAGAATCAATTATGTCTTTTTCCCTAGTTTAATAGACAGCATTGTTGTGAGCTATCAACTTTCTGTTTTTCTATGTGAGCTATATATACTTTTCTTCTGTCATTTCATGAATTTTTAGTGACCAGATCATTTTTGAGTGTTGATAGACAATTTCAGTTAATAATTAAATTATTCTAGTGACTCTTAGGGTAGAAAATCAGTCTGAATCGCTTTCATTTTTTTCCATTCATGAACAAATACTGATTACAATAAATTGGATTTTGCCATTTGGCTAAATCATCATCTATGAACTAAACGAGGTTTCAGCTGACTAAACTGAGTGTTATTAGAAGGACCTATATGACAAATAAATAAAGTACACATTTTTAAAAAAGATTACGAAGTCATGTGGGCAAAGAAAGTTCAAACCTAATATGTTCTGTAAAGGTAAAGTAGATTTTTCAGTTATAAAGCAAATGAAATGCATTGTAAATTAGTGCAGCTTCTCTTATTTTTAAAAAAATGTAATCCAGAATTGACCATATTGATTTTTGAGCTTTTTATTTTAAGAGAAAAATCACTGAGGTGAAATTTCATGGTTTTGTGAGTACTGGTTAGCCGGTGATGGCTGAGAGATGACGCGAGGAGAGCAGTGTCTCTGCTGGCCACTCTTTTGTGCGCTGAATTCTTTTTTTTTTTCAGTGCCATCTCTTATCTACGCTTAGAACAGTGATGGTTGTGGTTTGTTTTATTCAGATCAAGTTTTCAGAATCTGACTACTTTGGCAACGTCCTGCAAACCCGCAAGTATTTAGCACAGACTGATTTCTTCTGGCTGAGAAAAGCTGTTCCCAAAACAGAGTGAGTAAAAAAAAAAGAAGAAGAAATTAAAAGTGAAATAGATAAATATGTTGATGGGTAGTGGAGTCTCTTTAGATCAAACTTTGTAATTCTCCTCAAGTCAGAGTAGCTGGCTTGCCAATTATTTTGGTTTGACAAAATCTGTGTTACCTTTTAGCAACTCGTATTTCTGATGTTGTATGAATCAGTTGTTCAATCTAGTTATGACTTCCCCACTCCTAGCATCAATACGTATCAAAAGAAGGCTAGTTAAGATACAAATGTTCAAATCATTTCCAGATCTCATTGTGAGTGTGTGTGTATATTTATAAAAACAAACAAATTGCTCTAGAATTTCACACTCAGGCAGAAATTTTTGAAGATCTTAAAACAAATATCTAAAAAATAAAGTATGATTACAAATGTAGAAATAATTGTATACAGACACACCTCATTTTATTACGCTTGGCTTTATCAAACTTTGCAGACAGTGCATTTTTTACAAATTGAAGTTTTGTGGCAACCCTCTGTTGTCAGATGAAGTTTAGCAGTTTTTAATGATAAAGTATTTTTAAATTAAGGTATATATGTGTTTAGATATAATGCCATTGCACACTTCGTAGACTACAGTAAGTATAAATGTAACTTTTATATGCACTGGGAAACCAAAAGAAATTTTGTGATGTTTGCTTTATTATGACGATCTGTCACTGAACTCACAATCTCTGAGGTATGCCTGTGATTATGGAATAACTTTAGGATATTTGTTGAGCTAATGCATATCAAAGGACTGATAGCTCTGATTATTTTCCTTCAGTAGCAGTTGTGATTTATACCGCTCTTCCCAGCTGCTGGTAGAAAACTTCCTACAGGTGGGGAGGTTTCACTAGGAACTTTTGGGATCAGGGCCAGTTGTGATTCTCAATGATCACAATGATGACAGGAACTAAAAATTATTATGTGTTTATAATGTTCTGGGAAGTGACTTATATATATATTTTAATTCATATTTATCCTCTAGTCAGTTCTGTGAGGTGTTGGTTCTATTTATTATCCCCATTTTACAAAATGAACAAGAGGCTTACAACTGAGAAATTCTTCAGCTCAGGTTTACATTACTTTCCGTTCTGCCTGTTGATAGTTGTACTCTGTTCCGCTGTGGCCCAGTTCTCCAAGGTTGTTTTCTCTGTCTTCTCCAATTGGGTAATTTCTTTTGAGCCATCTTCAAATTTACCAGTTCTTTCTTCTGCATTCTCAAATTTGCTTTTGACTCATTAACACATTTTTTGTTTTGATTTTTGTACTTTTCAACTCCCAAAGTTCCATTTGCTTTTTGAAAAATATAGTTTCTATTTCTTTGTTAAGATTCTTTGTTGTCATTTGTCATCATATTCTCAATTAATTGTTTGAATACAGTTTATTTTTATTATTTGAGCTAATTTTCAATGGCTGCTTTCAAGTCTTTGCTAAATCTAGCATCTGGGCTCACTCAGTCAGTTTTTATTGATTGTTTTTTTTCCTTTTGTACACTTTTTCTTCTAGCATTATTTTTTGTCATTGTTGAAAATGACCTTTTCGATCATGTATTGTAGCAACTGTGGATTCTGATTTATTTTTCTGAGGCTTTTTAAGAAGTAACTTTCCTGGACTTACTTATAGAATCTGTCTTGGCTACAGTTTGTGGCCATGGATGTCTCTACTCACTTTTTAAATTCTTATTGTTGTTTTTTAGCCTCACTTCATGAATGCTGTCTCTGTGTCTACATAGCTTAGTCCTCTGCCAGTTGATCTGTGTCAGAGTTCGGAGTGCATTCCAAGTCACAAGCCGTTCTCAATCACCCTTGCAGTTTACTTTCCACTGGTCTCTGTGGGGTCTCCCCTGTACACATGCCTAATTTCCCACGCAGCCAAGAATGTGTGGAGAGCTTATCTCCACGCTTCTATGACTCTTTCAGTTACACTATCTCCCTTTACATTTCTGGCTGCTCTATCATTTTCCCCAATGGGAACTGTAACTTCAGGGAAACAAAGGTGTGAGTTTTCCTCATTTGTTTTCTACCAAGTTTATCACTTCTAGCTGACAGAGCTGCAACTTTCTACCGTGACCTCAAGTGAGCTCATCCCCTGTGGCAGCAAAGCTGCTGATTTTCCAGCCAATCCTATCGTAGTCAAATAAGTTCTCTCTGATCGAACTGGGAGGGATGGGAGGAGTCCCGGGCAAGAAGGCCACAGACTCCTGTTGTACTTCTTAAGTTCTGGCCATTTTTCAAAATTAAATGTTTTTCAGTGTGTTGTTTGCCTTCAGTCAGTCTCCAAGGCCCTAAAATGGTTGCTTGTTGACAATTTTGTCCATTTTTATACCTGATTTTGGTGGAAAGGATTTGTTGACCTTTTAATGTGTCATAGCTGGAAGCCTGACTTCTGTGGCCCAATTTTTTTTTTCATGGCCCATGTGTTAACCTTGGCTAATAATTCTGGTCTCCAGATGTTGCTCTGGCTTTTTTATGCTCTCTGGGTCTCTCATTACTCTCGCTTCCAATTCCCACCTCTGTTCTGGCTTCTAGGGAAAACTCTAGGCTCTTGACCATCCCTTGGCTTAAGGCTATGATTACTGCCTCTCCCTCTTAACCTGGGCTCCCATCTAGCCCTCCTGCCCTCTGCCCTTCAAATCTTCTTCAGCATCCATCTGCAAAGTAAAAGTATTTAACTTTAAGGAGTAGGCCTGAAGCTGAACTCTTCCCCTTACCTATCCCTGACTCCACTCAGAAGTCCAAAGGAAGGAAGCAGAAGGCTTTGGAACTTCTTTGGAATTGACGCATAGCTGATGTATAGCCAACTGCCCCACTGTCCTTCATTTTCTCTTCTCATCACAGTATCTTTCAGGCCATCCTGCCTGTTTCATTCCAATCTGAACTATTCAACAGAAATTTTAGATTTAGGATTGTTAAACTAGCTTCTCAAATCTCACAGCTTCACATGTTAGTAGTTTCCAGTATCTCAATGAGCAGCTACATGTAATAAGTAAAGTGTTCTGCCCCATCAGGTCTACTTCAGATAAGTTCAAACTCTTGTTTTTGCAACTTATGAAAAATTCAAGCTTCTCACCAGTATTTTTGTGAACTCTCAGGGTCTTCTCAGGGTTTCTTCTATATTTGAGATGCTGCCAAGTTAATTTTTAAAATTTCAAAATGTCATTATTCATTTGGATGTGTAGCAAGGCCTGGCTTGCTAATTTAAAAACTCCTCAATGTGCCATTGTTAACGTCATCCTAAAATGCCAATGGGCTGTGAGAGTCTAATGGCCTTGACTACTTTTAATATTTATTCCTTGGAAAAGTGCTGACTGACTGTGGGCTTAAGCAAACTGTGTGATTTGTGTCTTTTCCTTCTCTGTCAATGAAAACAAATACCTCTTTCACAGGAACATTAAATTGGTTAATGTTTCTGGAAAAGTTCTGCTGGAATGAAAATCAGTGTAGTGCTAGTCATTCTTCAGACCATATGTCTTATTTCAGGGAAAACAACATTAAGAAATTTAAGATTCTCATTGCATGGTACAGTGGTAATGATAGACTTTTTTTTTAAAAGAAATTTTGGGTGGGTCCTTTTCAGGCATTGTGGCGAATTTTAGCTTCATGATACCTGATAACTGTAATTGACATCTTTTTAGGTCTGCAAATTCAGGAGTTAATTGAGTGGGATGATTCTGGAGTAGCTCCACTACACTGGTTTTCTTTGAACAGCACATTGTGGTTATATTTCCACAAAGCCCTGAAATAAACGTTTTGCTTCTTTGTGGGTATAGGAGATAAACACCCTTTATCTTTCATTTTCATGGAATCCATTTTAGCTGCACTAATGTGCATTAAGAAGTTTCTAACACGATGGGGAATGTCAGCAAGAATGAAATTAATTGGGTGGTCATCCCTGAAGGTACATATTTAGGGGTTGGTTCTCAGAATTGTCACTTCATCAGCTTGCTTAAAAATAGAGGATTTACTTCACTGCTCAGCTTGAGTCAAAAGTAATTTCTTTCCCTTAGGATCCTTTTTCTTTGACAGAAGTGATTTTAAGCCAGCCTCCCTATTAACTCACTCTCATTCTACTGTGACTAGACATGTCTGGTTTTCTTTTTTCCTCTAGCTTCTGAAAAATATGTAAAAATACATCAAATGTCTCTATAGATTATGGTCCTGCCCAGAATTACCCACAGCATGGAATGGGATGGATGCAATCTGCAGGATATGAGAAATAAAGCAGTAAATACTCTATGGTTTTCCCATTCCACATTCCCCTAGACTATCTTTGAGAGTTAATAGGTAAAAGGTGAAACTTTAGCTTGACATATATATTGTTCAGTTTTTCTTGTTCTATTTTATATTGTTCAAAGAAATCAGAGTATCAGTGTCTTTTCCTTTAGATTTTTGCATTTCATCATTATATTCCTTTCACATATCCCATTGTCCAGTACAATTTCATCTCCATATATTTTTGAAATTTATACGAGACCTTTTTCATACCTCATCTACTAAATCCATCCCCAAACACAGACTGTAGGAACATGGTAAAGACATAACAAAAAGAATTTAAAACACTTGAATGACACCCTTTGTTTATTTAAGTCGATGTATACATAGTGATAGCCTTCCCTGGTGGCTCAGCGGTAAAGATTCCACCTGTACTGCAGAAGATGCAGGAGACATGGGTTTGATCCCTGGGTGGGAAGATCCCCTGGAGGAGGGATGGCAGCCCACTCCAGTATTCTTGCTTGGAGAATCCCATGGATAGAGGAGCCTGGCAAGCTACAGTCCATAGGGTCACAAAGAGTCAGACACAATTACAACGACTGAGCATGCACGCATGCATACATAGCAATGCAATGATTTAAATAGATTTTAATGAATTTTTGCTCAGCATATACCACTTAGGCAATAGTCTTAGTCCAAGAGGAGCTTAAAATCTTGTTGGGAGGTAAGTTGTGCAGACTCATATGCCTTCAGGGCCCAATCAGTTAACACATGTTGACCTAGACATGGTAGGGAGTTCAGCCCACTCCAGTATTCTTGCTTGGAGAATCCCATGGATAGAGGAGCCTGGCAAGCTACAGTCCATAGGGTCACAAAGAGTCAGACACAATTACAACGACTGAGCATGCACGCATGCATACATAGCAATGCAATGATTTAAATAGATTTTAATGAATTTTTGCTCAGCATATACCACTTAGGCAATAGTCTTAGTCCAAGAGGAGCTTAAAATCTTGTTGGGAGGTAAGTTGTGCAGACTCATATGCCTTCAGGGCCCAATCAGTTAACACATGTTGACCTAGACATGGTAGGGAGTGACGGAGACCATGGAGAACTAGTGATTGATTGCATGCCTCATTTGAAGGAATTCTGGTTCGGTACTTCTAAAACCTCTGTGTTGGGCAAATAAAACATTTTTTTTTCTGGAGAAATTTAACCCATTGGCTAGGACTTTATCCAGGGACAGGCAGCTTTTCAGTGTTTCAGTTACCTTTTGCTGTGTAATGAATCACCCCTAAAATTAGAGGATCAAAGCAGCAATAATTATTCATTTTTCTCTAGCATGGCTCTGGTGGTCACTGGGCCCAGCTGAGTGCTTCTTGCTCATGGTGTTGCCTGCAGTTGCTGTCAGACAGTGGCAGGGGCAGGAGTCACATGGGAGGCTTCCTCTCCTAGTCTAGAATGATTGATGCTGGCTGTGGTCTGGAAGACCTGCTCAGGCCTCTCCATGTGTACTGGGCTTCTTTGTGGTGTGCTGATTGAGCAAGAAATTTTGAAGAGCAAGTTTCCCGAAAAAGAAGGACTGAGGGTGCACATGTGTTTACCAGAGGGAGCTTGTATCACCTTTAATTGCCTAGGGTTGGAAGTCATATGGTATTTTTTAAAAATTAATTTATTTTAATTGGAGGCTAATTACAATATTGCAGTTTTTTTTCCATATGTTGACATGANTCCCTTGGACTGCAAGGAAATCCACCCAGTCCATTCTGAAGGAGATCAGCCCTAGAATTTCTTTGGAGGGAATGATGCTAAAGCTGAAACTCCAATACTTTGGCCACCTCATGCGAAGAGTTGACTCATTGGAAAAGACTCTGATGCTGGGAGGGATTGGGGGCAGGAGGAGAAGGGGATGACAGAGGATGAGATGGCTAGATGGCATCACCAACTTGATGGACGTGAGTTTGAGTGAACTCTGGGAGTTGGTGATGGACAGGGAGGCCTGGTGTGCTGTGATTCACGGGCTCGCAAAGAGTCGGACATGACTGAGCGACTGAAATGAACTGAACTGAACTGAGGCACAGTTCACCCGGAGAAGGCAATGGCACCCCACTCCAGTACTCTTGCCTGGAAAATCCCATGGATGGAGGAGCCTGGTGGGCTGCAGTCCATGGGGTTGCGAAGAGCTGGACACGACTGAATGACTTCCCTTTCACTTTTCACTTTCATGCACTGGAGAAGGAAATGGCAACCCACTCTAATGTCCTTGCCTGGAGAATCCCAGGGATGGGGGAGACTGGTGGGCTGCTGTCTATGGGGTCACACAGAGTCAGACACGACTGAAGTGACTTAGCAGCAGCAGCAGCAGCAGCAGCAGGCACAGTTCACCATATACAGGTCTTCCATGGCAGCCACCATGGCAGCCACATGCAAACAGAATAGCTTATCCAAAGAATAAATCTGCAAGCTAATAGCTCCTGGAATTGGTTGTGAAATAATACACTTTGCCTTAGTTATTAAGAAATGGCATTTTTACCCAGGTTAATTATATGCTACAGAGAAACAGTCAATCCTTCTGGCTAAACACTTCATGCAGCAGGTCGTCTGCTGATAGCTGCCACTGAACGAAACCAATACTGGGGAGTGTATGGTGCTGGGCCATTGTGCCTGCTTTCGCTTCTACCAGTGGCTTTGAGCTTGCCTTTACGATGGTACATTTTGAAAGCAGCCCCACCCAAAACAGGCAACGATGCCTCTAACTTTACAAACACCCGACAAAGGTTCATCATAGCCATCAATGGCATGCACTCTTAAGTAACCCTTTTTGGCACTCGCCAACCTCTGTCCCCTTTGTGTTATGCAACATTGTGCAATAGATTTATTCCAAACAAAGAATGTCTGTGATAAACAAGTTATTGATTTTTTTAGAGCTGAAAGCCAATAGCAGACTTGGACTCGATAATCACTTTCTAAAATAGCAGCCTGGAAAGATAACACGTAGGCCTGTTCCTTAAAGAGTGGTTCCTCTGGTGGCTTTTGTGCAAAGAGAAAGGCGATAACCTCTATTGTCCCCTTTCTGCCTGGCCAGCATATCCCGTTTGTTGGTAAGCAATAATGAAGCAATATGCAGGACAAAATTTCAAAGCATATGGGCATCGTCAGGGAGCATATTAAAAATATCCCGATACAAAAATAATATGTGAAGAGATTAGACTTTACGATACCCCAGTCTCCACTAGTGGATGTTTATAACCACACACATTGGAACAAATGTGTGTTCGGAGACCCACTCCACAACACGGTTCAAATAACATCCGTGGTGCCTTCAGTAAAGAAAACACGTTGCCGAATGAGTTCTGCTTATGCAAACAAAGCATGAAGCAATTGTTCGCCAACAACATTAAGGAGACAAACAGTTTCTTCCGTGACCCTGGATAAGGCTGGCCCAGAACAGAGCTGGGGTGATCTGTTGTTGGTGGGGAGCCTGGGGAAGGGCCAGTGGACAGGAAAAGCGAAGCAAGAAAATACGCCTTCAAAAAGAACCCCATTTTTGTTTCATTTACACTCAGTCTAAGCTACACACATGTGTCAAACAGTCTTGAAAGACCTGGCATTCTGCTGCAAGATTTACTAACCAGCTTTTCAAGCTCACGCTGTTCTATACACGCTGCTTGTGGAGTTGTGAAAAGAAAATGCAAGGTCTTGTAGAAATTTCAGGTGTATTTTTAAGTTGCTTCTCCCAGAGGCCTGAAAATTTGATACTAACGGAGGGAAGAAAAAAAGTTGAAGGGCTTTTGTTTCCTCCACTGTGTATTTTCTGGGACTGTTCACCTCCAACCTTATCAGTGGCATATCTCAATGCATCTGGATGAATCCCAGTAATGAAATTATCATCGAGTGGGATCTGAAAACTTAGAATGAGGGAGGGAGTCTGGAATCATCAAACTGACAGATTTCATTGTTTGCTTCACTCTGATGAAATACACCCCCCAGCCCTGCTATTAATATTTAACTCTCTCTTTTCAGAGTGTGTGAAAGAGTAGGTTATTAGAAAGAATCACCCTTATCTTTAGGATGAAAGTTGACTGGGCCACAGATATCCAGGGAGACTGTGTGCATGATGGACCCAGAGCAACAGTGAAAGAAGTTTGTCCTGGCCCGTTCTCTACTTGGGCTGCATCAAAAATAATCGGATTCATGATTTCAATGAAGATCTCATAAAAATGTGAATTGTGGAAACAGTATTACCACCAGGAATCCTGACTTTAAGACACTGGGGTTTTGTGGTTTCCATCCCAATGGCAGAAATAGAATAGAATAGAAACAGAAACGGCAGAAATAGAAATATCTAGAGTCCAAAATCACAAAAATGAAGACAGAAATGAAGAAAGAGATCATGTGTAACCCCAGAGAGAAGGGCATGTTTTCAGATAAAACGGTAACGGCCACTACAGTGACAAAGCAGCATCTATATGGGGAAACACACAGGCAAAGCATCATTGTAATGATTCTAGAGATTCACCAGATAACAAGACAGCAGTTCTGTTTTAAGAGAGCAAATTATAAATAACCCTGGCCTTGTTTGTGATGAAACTGGTGACAAGCAATGACCTTTTAAGGAAAAAAAAAAAATAGCCAAGGTTGCTACGGCCATAATAATGATAGAGGTTGTAAGACAGAAGTAATACATGATTATCTCTTACACAATATGCTGAAAAACCAGGGCTACGTGACTCTCTTCATGGCTTATGTTTAAAAACCACCAGTCAAGACTATGCAGGTTGCTTTGTAAATGAGCTGTAAATTATGAAGAGATTTTACTATTTATATTATATATAAAAATTACATAAAACTTTGAAAGTTGCACAATTTGGGTATTACTTACTGCTGCTGCTGCTGCTGCTAAGTCACTTCAGTTGTGTCTGACTCTGTGCGACCCCATAGACAGCAGCTCACCAGGCTGCCCCCTGCCTGGGATTCTCCAGGCAAGAACACTGGAGTGGGTTGCCATTTCCTTCTCCAATGAAAGAAAGTGAAAAGTGAAAGTGAAGTCGCTCAGTCTTGTCCAACTCTTAGCGACCCCATGGACTGTAGCCTTCCAGGCTCCTCTATCCATGGGATTTTCCAGGCAAGCCTTCTCCTATTACTTACTAGTGTAGAACAAAATGTGAAAATCTCTTCTGTGTACTATTTCAGTAAATTAAGAAATGCTTCGGCATTTCTCTCCATTAAGGAAAACCATCCTTATTTTTCCAAATTAAAAAAGATAATACATAAAAATAAAAATACAAAGCCTAAACTGTTAATATACTAAATAAAGAACAAAAATAAATATACACCCTACATGTTTCAGAACTGATTAGAACTAGGTGACATTATAAGACTTTTAGAGCTTCATGTAAAAATGTGCCTCATGAATAAAATTCATTAGTTCTATTAACATTTACATAAAGCATTTAATAATTTTAAATACACTAATTTTTCTTCTTATAGATAAGAAAAAGCATGTAAGAATATGTGTGTGTTCTTTTGTATGTATTCACACATATTTGTAATAGTCTTATAAGTGATTATTTGGGGTGGGTTTTCTACTTAAATTATGAATAACAAAATTTTCAGCTCTGTAATGACCTAGAAGGGATAGATGTGGAGAGGTGGGAGGGGATATGTGTATACATATAGCTGATTCATGTTATTGTACAGGAGAACTAACACAACATTGTAAAGCAATTATACTCCAATTAAAAATTTTTTTTTCAAATTTTCACATGTCCAGGGCATGTAGAGAGAGCAAAAATAAAATACGAAGTCTGTGTGCTTTGGATGAAAACCTGTGATGAAGATGATGACAATGAAGATGACAATAATAACACAAAGAACAATGATATCCCTTGAGATTTAAAGTTCTCATTTCAGCGATTCAAATATACTGTGATCCTAGTATGAATTCCATGTTCTGATAACAAAAGGTCACTGAATCATGTTAAGGGTGTAAGTTTTTGACTCTGTTTAAAAGTGGCCATTGCTAACACTAGTATATGATTTTCTATTGTGGACTTAATTGCCAACTTCTAATCCAAACAAAGTTAACTTCTGTCTCTGGATCCTGTCCTCCCAGCCCTCCTCCCCTCTACCCATCACACACTGTACTGACACAGCTATCGATTGAACTCTGTGGATTCTGAATGTTGAAAAGCTTAATTGCTACTAATGATGTGAGTAATGGTTGGAAAATGGCAGTGCATACCAATTTCCCTCATCAAGATTTTATAAATATGTGTTTTTGGTCTTAACACACTATTTGTCTTCTTCTCAGGATCTGGTTTCCCGTTGGAATCAGCAGATAGGTTGAAAATAAAGGAGCAGCCTTCCAGCGTCGCTGATGGGAGGCAGGCAGCCTCGCGCACTTCACCACCAGAGGGCTCCTTGGGTATAACAGCCCTCAGGTCATGGGACTCCAAGAAAGAGGGCTGCTCTGCAGCAGCACAGGGACACCCTTCCACGACCTCAGGGCACCACTTTGCTGCAAGAATGACTCCCTCCAGGTGGATTTCCAAGGGAGGTGAGGGCCACCCAATGTGAACTGGAGTCAAACTCCACACAGTAAGGCTGTCAACTACAAAGGCATTTCCTGAGTCCAGGCGTGGAGGCCTGCTAGGAGGGGATGACAGCAGATGCCTTTAAGTCTTAAGAAGGAGGAAGACAAAAAGAGAACCATCATTTCCTCAACTCCCCTGGTCCAGGGAAGGCAGTCTAGGGGTGTAGGATGGCTATGCAGTCTGACCAGCTCTCTAACTAAAGCAGGTGAGATGCTAAAGTGGTAAGAGGAGCCAGTGAAAGTCCAAGGTAGGGGTGCCCTGATGGTCCAGTGACTAAGACTCTGTTCACCCGATACACGGGTCCTGGATTCAATCTCTGGTCAGGGAACTAGACTCCACATGCCTTAACTAAAGACCCTGCGTGCTGCAACAAAGACCGAAGATCCCAAGTGCTGCAATGAAGACCCAGCACGGCCAAGTAAATAAATAAACACGTAAAATAGAAGTTTCTTTAAAAACAAAAGTCCAAAGTGGGAAAATGGAGAAAGCAGCAGATTCTGTTTTGTTTGAGGACAGACAGCTAGGAAGGAAGCTTCGGGGAGAAGAGGATTTTCACATTGTGGAGGATCAATTTTCTATCTGAAGGACTAAACTACTTTCAGTCCCTACCCACCCAGGATGGAAAGGATTTAGCAATAGAGCTATTAAAGGCTCCATTATCCCATCCATCAACCGTCTCAGTCAGTGAGTCTGCTGTGGGCAACAGTCAGGTATCTGCAAAGTTTTAACAGCATACTGTACTTAGGTCTGCAGCCTGCAATTTAATTCTTTTAAAAGCAACACACTAAGTCCTGTCCATATCTGAGCTCTGTGATAATAACCCTAACCTCAGCTATTGTTCCATTATCTTAAGAAAGATTTAAAGCAACTTGCTGCTTTATTTATGCTGCACCTGGCACTTCGTGGGGAAGAAGTTGCTTTTCCTGCTTCTTCTTCTTTTACTCAACTTGGGAGATAACTCACTTCAATTATGGAGCTAAGGAAATTTTCTAGGCCTCTGCTCATCTAAAGACCTTTTGTGCCAAAAATCAGCTTCCTCCGGCCCAAATGTTATTTTGAACAAAAGCCCAAGAACAGGTGCATTCTGTGCTGCCAGAGTCAAGAGAACATTTTGAAAAATGGGAGAGTTAAAAAGGACCACTTGGAGGAATTTCTGTAGCATCTCTCTGTGTGTGTGAAGTCATTGGCTTGGGTATTTTTCTGTATGATACATCTGACTGCACTGCACGTGTGGGCATTTCCAACAAGCAGGACAATTTCAGCTAATATGGTCTAAGTTGTACCCACAGCTTGACGATGTGCTTGTGGTTCCTTAACACTAGAATGATTTCAAACAGTTCCAGTAGGTGAGATCATGGTCTCATCTTTTCCAAATACAGTGATCTTTCAAGGTCAGAATATGTATGAGAAGAGAATAAACAGTCCAAGATACTCAAAACTCTTTTTGTAAAACAGATAATAAAAACCATAGACCATTCTACATTCTGAACAACTGAGCAGCTCTTCCTAAGGCAACAATGAGAATTGGTATGAAAATTAACACACTACATAGAATTACTGTCACTTGAAGCTCATTTACATGATCTGTAGAATGGGGAGTACCCAGCAAGATCCCAACTGTTTGAAAATGAAAAAAATATATAAATAAAAAGTCAACTTGTGACCCACAATTTAGGAAATTATTCCATTTCCAAGGTAATCAGCCTGTCATCCAAATAATTCCCAGCTCAATAGGAAAAGATCTTACAAGCCAAGTGGTCCATCTGAAGTTGCTATGGCATTTTTGATACACAATAATTTGGCCTATGAACTTCAGTAGTTGAGTTTCCTAATGTATAAGATAGTCTCAAATTTCCAACATGATTGCTCATATTCAGTAGATAACATAGAAATAGATGTCAAAATGTTCATGTCCTACATTAAAAGAAAACTTAGAAAGATATCAAATGGATACCAAATTGTTGCCACATCTCTCAGTACAAAACTTCTAGAGCTAAGGAGTAGGAAATGCTCATTTCGCTTCCTGTAGAGCTTGCATGTGGACATGATGTTGTTATCCAGAAATAATTCCAATTAATCTTAGGTCCCAAAGATGGGTTCCTCTGTTTCTCAAAGTTATATATTTGAAATATCTTTCAACTTAAAAGATGTGTTCTTTCAACCTTTCTGTGCAACCCACAACCAATTTGGATGTGGTTCCTTTGTCTTCAAACGTCCCTGCTTTTCCCTTTCAAGACTGCATGCAGCATCCTTCTTTTGTATCAGCTTGATTCTAGGATTCTAAGGGCTTTCTTTCTTTGTTTTCCCGAGCCAAACACAATAATAAATAGAATATAATGCACACTCAAAAAATTTGATGAGTTAAATAATTTTAGAATAAAACGTGCTGCTTGGAAATTCACACACCCAGGTAAAGTAAAATGGCACAACGCTGCCCCTGCTGGGTTGGAACTCTATAGAGCTGGGGGTGTGAGAACCATTTTCATATGCCTATCCCTTCAGGTTGCACTGGCCTCATTCTTCCTTTCAGCACCTTTGTGAAAATATACATAGTTAAGGATGTTTATCCCACAACACAAAGAGGTCGGCTTTAAGAGGACTAACAGGACTAGGCTGAGTCATTAAGCCAAACAATAGAAGTAAATGAACATAATTCCATCCTGTTGCTACATGGGAATGACTCATTTTACTTACCATCTAGGAAAATAAACTACACATTATTAATAGTGATATTGTTGCAGAGGACAATTAGATTTTCATAGGTATTTACGTGTTTTATAAACTCTCAAAGTCGGCTACCATTGATTTCTTCCAGGATGAGTACTCATATTGTCTCTTCTAAGGCCCCTGTCTTTCTCACCTGAGCCAAGGTGAGGTCCTTCAAACTGGAAAGACTTCTCCAATTTTCCCTTCTTTCATTTACAAAATGAAAGTTCCACCATCTCCAACTTGATCACCAAATTCCAGATAATAATGTCTATGGGTTTCTGGCTTTGTGTGGAATGTACTAACCATGCTGGATTTTAGGTCCAAAGAGGGCCTCAGCAATGATCTAAACTCTGGAGCAGGGCTTCTCATAGGTGGTCCATGGACCACACTTGGAGAAGCTCTGAACCACGGCTGCAGTCACCTGGGTCTATGGACCACACTTGGAGAAGCTCTGAACCATGGCTGCAGTCACCTGGGTCCATGGACACACTTGGAGAAGCTCTGAACCATGGCTGCAGTCACCTGGGTCCACGGAGACTCTGTATGCAACCCAGGAGCTCTGCTGATAGCTGCTTTACACACCCAGCTTCCTTTTAAATGCTCATTCTAACAAAAGGTTTAGTAACTGGCAATCAGCTACTATAATCCCCTTGGTTTACAAATAAGAAAACTGATGCCTGGAGAAAAAAAATTAAAATTATTTTCTGACCTGGCTAGTGGGCCAGCATTCTGTTCTGATACCATCCATGTTCAGACTTTCCAGCTAGCATGGAAAGCTCCTACCATCTTCCCATGTTCGTCTCTCCTTCCCTACAATATGACCACACTCAGTTCTATGTCAGCCTTTTCTCATTCTCCCAAATATTGGGTGTAATCATATTACCGACACAGTGAACTGAACTCATTCACTTTTGGGACCCTAATCACTCCTCTGCTTTAGGAATTTACATGCATGGATGGGACACCTTTGATCCCAACACCATCCAGATGTTCCAAGACTCCAAAAACACACTCTTTTGACCATAGCCTCCTAGGCTTCATAATCCTAGACTGTGGATACCCCACCCCGACTCCAGCACCCTCTCGGGCTATCATGGCAACACCTCCCTGAGCCGCACTGACCACCTGCCAGACGGGGCTGTGCTTCACCAGCATCCTCCCCAGGCTCACCTTCCTTGACTTTCTGCCATGTCTGTCTTGCCATTCCTCATCATGGAATTAATCTAAAAAATTATTTTGCTAAATAACAAGGTCCTATTATATTGAACTCTATTCAATATCCTGTGATAAACCATAATGGAAAAGAATGTGAAAAGAGTGTAAAAGTATAACTGAATCATTTGCTGTACAGCAGAAATGAACACAACACTGTAAATCGACTCTACTTCAATAAAATAAATTAAAAATAATTATTTTTCTATCCCCAGCCCTTAAAGTGTTGTTGGCTATGATCCCACCACCATGTGGACTAGACTTAACTAATACATTACTTCAGCTAGATTTTCCTGCTCCAGCAGCCTATTTACTCATCTCTAATTGACTCTCTGCCTCAAGTTTTCAAAGAGTCTTCACAATTCCCATCATCTTGAACCCCCAAATCTGCTTCAACACCTCCCATCCGCACATGGGCTACCATCTCTAAGACAAAACACAAGATCAGAGCTCAAGTCTGGGGCTGGCTTGGGGAGGATTAATTAGCCTGCCACACCGTGGAATCTGGACTTATCTTGGGGACATTGAGAAGCCCATTCAAAGCTTTGCTGTAGAAAGACCACTCTGGAGGCTTTGGTAGGAAGAAATGGAATTAAGCTACAGGAAAATACATGGCGAGGTTCAACAAATACACATAGGGGATGGGGGAGAATTAAGAATCTCTAAATACTGTAGTTTGTGCAGAGTAGATACACCATAGATACATATAACTAATTTATTTAGGCTCTGATTCTCAGAAAAATGTATATAGAAAATATTTAGTAAACTTTAAAAAAGGCATAGTTGCGAGTCAGAATATTCCTGCTCTGTCTTGTCATCAGGCAAATGAAACCTATTATGTAACGGACAGATGGTGCAACAAGATATAAAATGAAATTAGCAATGATGAAACCCAGAAGGAAATGAGGAAAAAGGTCAATATGCTAAAGGTCAAAGGAATTTGGCTCCATCTCGTCTCGTTTTGTAAAGGTCTGAGGTCACAGCTATTAATGGCTTTTACTGCAGGGAAGTTGTAGGACTTCCTATAACTGTGTGGAGGCACCAGACACTCACCCAGGGTTGTTCAAAGCTGTAGGTACGTCGCCGATCCTCCACGTCTTCATCCTGTTTTGCTTGCTGAAATTCTTGCCGGAGACGCTGTATCCGATCATGGTTGCTAGGAGTTGATCTGTTGCTGAAAGACAAAATGGGCAACAATGAACACTCTTCAGAAATACAATCTGTGGATGGCAGTTACTAGGGAAAAAAATGGCAACTTGCTGTGAAATGGGGCTGTTTGGGGGGAAGTGAAATTTTAAGACCATATCTAGGCATTTCAATATGTGTTCATTTTGTTCTTATGATTAAGACTTATGGAGGTGATTTCAGGCAGATATTCAAGACAGTGAGCAGTATTTTTAGACATTCCCTTTTTACGCAGCTCTTTAAAAGCCTCATTTCCTCTCTGTAACCTGGTAAGGTGTTGGTAACAACAATAGTTTAGAAAGGACATTGTGTGAAAAATCAGAAATACCAAGGTCCTCTACCTTCCTGGAATAAGACACAGTGCCTCTGGGCTGTGGCTTCTTTGTATACAGAAAGTACACATAAGAATCCCTTCTGCTCTAAATATCACAGTTGTAACAATCAAGTGAGATAACCCCATACATTATAGCCTCACAAACATGCAGTATTATTTACATAATGCCATTATATGACGTTCTTATTTATGAGTTATCATCAGAGGTCTAAACACAAAAGCTCACACTCACAGCATAAATAAAAAACAGTTTAAAAACAACTTCAGGCGGTAGTTGAATTGAATCAATAAGTTAATAATATCGTTGCCTTCATTTTGATAACTTTGAATTCTGTTTTATTCTCACAGAAAGCTTATAAGATAGGTGCAGAAGGTAGTATTTCACACACACACACACACACACAAACACACACACACATAAACTGCCATTCAGAGAAGATAAGTAACTGGTTTCCAGTCTTTCCCTGGCCAGTAGGGAAATGTGAGACTAGAATTCAGAATTTTCTAGCCACTCTCAGACAGTAAAGAATCTGCCTGCAACACAGGAGAACCAGGTTCAATCCCTAGGTCAGGAAGATCCCCTGGAGTGGAGCATGACAACCCAGTCCAGCATTCTTGCCTGGAGAATCCCTTGGACAGAGGAGCCTGTCGAGGACTCTACAGTCCATTCAGTTCAGTCGCTCAGTCGTGTCTGACTCTTTGCGACACCATGAACCACAGCACCCCAGCCTTCCTTATCCATCACCATCTCCCAGAGTCCACCCAAACCCATGTCCATTGAGTTGGTGATGCCATCCAACCATCTCATCCTCTGTCGTCCCTTCTCCTCCTGCCCTCAATCTTTCCCAGCATCAGGGTCTTTTCCAATGAGTCAGCTCTTCACATCAGGTGGCCAGAGTATTGGAGTTCAGGGTCGCAAAAAATTGGACATGACTGAGCGACTGAGTGTGCACAAGTCAATCTTAAATCTCATGGTGCTTTTGGTCGATTCCATTCCCTAGCACAAAATCACATCCAACCCGGACAGCTACTCAAGCACATTTGGTATACAGTTTTCCAATGAAACTTTAGACTTCTTGAGGACAAGAACCAAGTCTTATGTTTATCACATATACCCTCCAAGCTGCTGGCAGAATGGGAAGCTGTCAGCCAACAGAAGGATAGGTCCCTTCATGGAACACACATTGCCCTGGTTACCTAGAGTGATCTGACTTCTCTCAGCCACACAGCTTCTGGGGTAATGGCATTTGTGAGGGCTGGCCTAGAAAGAGAATGTGTCAGAGAAGAGAATATAAAATTCTCAAACCAACATAGGTCTTTGTATTTCACAAATTTTGAGGGATTCTATAGGTTTAAAAATCTCAACATGAAATGATCACATCGAGGACCATAACATGAACGCCTTCTAAGAAGACAGGATGGTCTCTCATCACTTCATCTCCTGGGTGGGGTCCTATCACTTTCACGTTTCTGTTAATTTCATGAGTTTTTGAAATAGCCGGTTGACACATTCAATTTGATGATTTTTCCATCAATGAAAACTCATCTTCCCTTCGTTTCTCTTCTGACAAATCTTTGGGATGGATCAGCTGGAGGACATGGGAAGTTAATGCGTCTGTAGGATGTGCAATTTGACACACGAAGCATCCTTCCACTGCTTTAGACTTCCCCTCCACACTCCTGAGCCTGGCAGGCTGTCATTCCTACTGGCGTTTAAGTCACACATACAGCATCTTATCTTGTCCCAGCCCACACATTTTCCCAGTGTAATGCCCAATCCACAGAACTCCTCACTCTCCACAGGAAAACTGTGAAGGTATAGGCATGTGTGGACATTCCTCAGCAAAGAATTGGAGAGTAAACATTCATTCATCTCACTCCCTCTTTCCAGCTGTGACTCTCTTTTGTTCCTGGCTAACTTTACAGCTATTTTTCTTTCTTTTTTTTTTTTTTTTTTTGACCAGGTAGCTCAGTTTGTAGAATCTTAGTTCCCCAAACAGGGATCAAACACAGGTCCCCTGCCATGTAAAGGGGGAGTCCTAACCACTGGACTATCAGAGAATTCCCTAAGTGTTCTTTTAATGTTCTTTCGTTCTTCCTTTTTGACTATACTGAGTCTTCAATGCTGTGCACGGGCTTTCTCTGGTTGCGATTAGTGGGGGCTCCTCTTTGCTGCGGGTGTGCAGGCTTTTCATTGTGGTGGCTTCTCTTGTTGTGGAGCACAGGCTCTAGGCACACGGGCTTCAGTAATTGCAGCACAGGGCCTCAGTAGTTGCGGTTCACAGTCCCTAAAGTGCGGGCTCAGAGGTCCTGGCACATGGGCTTAAGTTACCCGCAGGATGTGGAATCTTCCTGGATTAGGGATCGAACCCGTGGCCTCTTTATTGGCGGTGGACTCCCATCCACTGTACCGTCAGAGAAGTCCTACTTCACAGTTTTTAGTAGAGGGATTTAGGAAGCTTGCCTGATGAAGAATTTTACAAGTCCAAGCAGAAATATTTTCCTATTATTTATTTTCATGTAGCGCAGTTTTAACCTCATAATTATTAGGTCCATGAAGTCCAAGCCATTGGTGAAAACAGACCTCTTCTTAATATTTGTGATGACTTGAACATACAGTCTGCCAAAAAGGGAAGTGGACCCAGGGTCCTTAATGTTCTATTCTAGTGACCTTCATGTTTCTCACAGGATAAGACAAGTCCTGGAAGTCATTTCCGACCTTATTTCCAAATCTGAGCTGCTGGCGAGACCACTGTTTCACTCTCTTTTCCTTGCTTCCTTTCTTCTTACACTCTAGAAGAAGCAGACTGATCTGCCCGAGACTAGCAAAGCACCTAGGAGTTGAAGGCTGCAGCAGTTTCCTGAGGATGGAGGTTCCCAAAGACTGGGAGCCCATTAAGCAGCCTTGGGACACAGGAGCCGGCAGCCTGCAGGTGAGACCCCACCTTCCAGAGATGTAACACTGCAACTGCTCAGCTCTGCCTCTTGGGGCAGGTCCTCAGCATCAATAACTCACATCTGGATTTCTAAAGTTTTTGGTTACCTCTTCTGCCAAGAAGGCCAAAGGAAATTTGAAATGCTTATTAGCATTAGTGATGAGTTCCTGAAGACCGCAATCAACTTACATTTGGGTTCATCGCCAACTTAAAGTTGCTCATTATTATTACTTTTTGGTGAGGAATATAATAAAGATATCACCTAAGTTGACCAGATGGGTGAGTAAAACAATAAAACTCTTTATGAGGAGTCAGTCAGTCAATCAATTATAATTGATTCCCTCTCATAAGGAGAAGAATCAGAGATGCTTTTTGTGCAAAAAAATCCACACAGTTTACATTCAACACTAGCATTTAGCATGTTGTTGTTTATACACATGCACACACACACACGTGTGTGTGTGTGTGTGTGTGTGTGTGAGGGAATGGGTGTGTGTATTTTAAACTAAATAAGATTCTAACAAAATCAAGAAAGCGTACATTGGATCAGACACTATAGAGATTCCTAAACCACATGTACAACCTAACCTTGACTTAGACGGAACTCAGATCTTTCCCATTCAATTACCCTGGGGATGTACCCTTTCCTATCAGAGGTAGATCCCACAGAGTGCTAAGCCTTAAAACCTTCAGACTGGATCCCTGCGATGTGCTTCACAAATGAAAGTAGCTGAAAACACCAATCCAGGCCAAATGCAGCCACAATCTTATTTGTAGGTAAGCATCAGAGCCCATCCTCCACCCATGCTACACAGGCGTGTATACTCCAGCCGTCTTCTTAGGTGCCCTGAGTGAGGAAAAAACTTCATAACTGTGGCTCTCAACACTACACACGTCTTGTATATGAATCTCATCATCCAGAATGCTTGTTTAAAAATGCTGATTAAGACTTACCTTGAGATATTCTGACCCAATCAATCCATCCACTGCAGGCCCAGGAATCTGCATGCATTTGAAAGCACTGCAAGTGCTTTGAAAACTATGCCTGCAGGCTTCATTTGTTATTGTTCAGTTATTAAGTCATGTCCGACTCTGTGACCCCACAGACAGCAGCATGCCAGGCTTCCCCATCCTTCACCATCTCCTGGAGTTTGCTTAAACTCAAGTCTGTTGAGTTGATGATGTTATCCAACCATGTCATCCTCTACCACTCTCTTCTCCTTTTGCCTTCAAACTTTCCCAGCATCAGGGTCTTTTCCAATGAGCTGGCTCTTCATGTCAGATGACCAAAGTTTTGGAGCTTCAGCTTCAGCATCAGTCCTTCCAATGAATATTCAGGGTTGATTTCCTTTAGGATCAACTGGTTTGATCTCCTTGCTGTCCAAAGGACTCTCAAGAGTCTTCTCCAGCACCATAGTTCAAAAGCATCACTTCTTCAGCACTCAGCCTTTTGGTCCATCTCTCACATCCATATATGACTACTAGAAAAATCATAGCTTTGACTATATGGACCTTTGTCAGCAAAGCGATGTCTTTGCTTTTTAATATGCTAGGGGAGGAAATGGCTACCCACTCCAGTACTGTTGCCTCGAGAAGCCCATGAACAGCATGAAAAGGCAGGCTTCATAGTTGGGACAAATTCCAATGCCTGCAGGGCAATTAACTAAAGAGTGAAGGAAACCCACTGTGCTGTGACAATTGGGGGAAATATGCTTGGTCGACAAAGGGAGGCCCTTACTTGATTCCAGTAGATTATTGTCCTGAAAGAGTACAGGTCTGATGCTGCCTTGTAAGTTTTTTTGAGAGAGAAGTCAGAATTACAGTCTTCCTACCTCCTAATTTTAAATATTGGCTTGTTTTATTTTTTCAGTCCTAGGTGAGACAAAAAATATGTTTGTTGCCTGCTAGCTTGTAATCTCTACTTTATATTCTGCAGATGCTGCTTATCTTGTATGTTGCCTTTCTAGTCTATTTACTTTCACTGCACTGAGATAAGGCTACTGGATCCCTAGTAAGAGGCTCAAGAAACAAATATTAAAAAAAAAAAGAAGACCACTTAACACTGTCCACGAACCCTTGCCTCTGCTCCTGAGTTGTCTAACCCATGGCACACTGGCCTGCAAGCTTGAGTTCTGACCTATCTTTTCAGATCAGCATTTGCTGAGATAGACACGTTTGTGACATAACTGATGAATTCTTTATGGCCTAAAAATACTTTATCATTTGCATGTTTAATTATGCAGAGGAAATCCAGAAAGCTGGAATAGAGTGCAAGGGAGAAAAACCACCCATGGTTCTGGACAGAGGTACCTCCTTGGGACACACTTCCCTTCCTATGGAAGGAAGGAGAGCGTGAAAGGAAAGAGAGGAGCTAGACAGAGGGAGGGGATGGATCCAGGGGATCCATCAGAATCCCCTGATGGATCCTCTCAGGAAGGGGAGAGGATTCTAGTTTCTAAGAGAAGAGAGACTCCCAAGGAAGAAAGGAGATAAATTTGCTCAAATCTTTCTTTCTGAGATAATCTCTCCTTCTCTTTCCATCTTTCCATTTCTAATAGGAAGTCGAAGAATTCAAATTCCACCTCCTTGAAGCCTTTCCTTATACTGTAGCCCCTGTTCATTTTTTCAACTCCTCAATAATCCTTGTCCTCTGGCATGTATATATTTTGTATGTCACATCCCCATGGCGGGTAAATTGTTAGCAAATATTTATAATGGATAGACTTTTCAGGTGTCCCATAATCCCTGTCTCTGGGCTTCACACCTTTTCGAGTAAGTCACACTCAAACAAGTTAGTGTGGGCAGGGCCCGTGACTTGCTGCTATCCACAGAAGCATGGCAAAGGTCACGAAATAGATATGATTATATGTATGTGGTTATGTAAGAATGCAGGGTCCATCTTGCTAGTCCATCTCTCTCCTTTCTGGCACTGAAGAAGAAAGCCACCATGAATCCTACAGCTTCCAAGAACTGAATGCTGCCAACTCCAAAAGCAGGAAGTGGTGCTTCCCTAGAAGAGGAGCCTCTAGGTGAGAACACAGGCTGGCTGACATCTTGCCTGCAGCAGGATGAGACCCTGAGCAGGGGATTCTGCTAAGCTGTTGTCACACTCCAGACCATGAAAACTGATACAATAAGCATGTGTTGTTTGAAGCTGCTGAGTCTGTGTTAACTTGCTCTTCAGCAAGAAAACAGATACCCATTGATGATGGCCTTGGCCATGTGACTTGATCTGGCCAGGAGCATGTTAGTGGATGTGATGCAAACAGGGATTTGCAATGCGATTGCATGGTGGGTCTCCCCCTGGTGACCACAAAAGATAACACATAAATTCCCTAAATCTTCCTCTTCTCCACACACACACGTATCCCCCACCACCACCACCACCACACCACCCTTTGACAATGCGAAGGGGTTGTACACACTAACCAGACATCAAGTGGCCTAGAAGGGCACATAGAACTATGCCTTGCCGACACTTGCAACCTAATAAATATTGCCTGTTGCAAAGCCTGTTGGATAAAAGAGGAAGAGAGAGGAAACTTACTTATGAATGAGTTTCAAGTTAGTCACTCCAAAGTTTTTGTCTTTAAGAAAAATTGCCCCAAGTAAATATAATTGCACATGATGTCAGTGAAAGATGGTAACTGCCAGCTCTTAATGCATGCAACCAACAGAGCATGCTCCTCTCGACACCAGTTACAGCCAAAAATGCCCCATGGAAGTCTATCCAATGGCTTAGGATGACTCCTCTTGTCAAACTCCCCATCACTTCACCAAAACACCCCATTCTGACTCTGTGTTCTCTGTAATCAGCCCTCATAAGGTCAAAGCAGCATTGTGGGGGTTTTCCCAGAGTGTAGCTAGAACAGACCCCTCAACCAGGTTGTTTGGTAAAACTAAACTCAAGGACTCATTCTAGTTTTCTCTTTCTGGCAGAGACTGGTAACCAGCTAGGATGTGGGTCACACACAACCCACAAGGAGATATTCCTGGTTAAAATGGGTTTTACTTAGTTTGCCAAGACTCGGTACATTATAGGTGGTGCGGTAGCAAAGAATCCACCTGCCAATGCAGGAGATGTGGGTTTGTTCCCTGAGTTGGGAAGATCCCCGGAGAAGGGAATGGCAACCCACTCCAGTATTCATGCCTGGGAAATCCCATGGACAGAGGAGCCTGGCAGGCTACAGTCCATAGGGTCACAAAGAGATGGACACGACTGAGCAACCGAGCATGCATGCACTACGTAACAGATTTCCTTCAAATCCCCTTCAAATCCTTCAAATTACAAAAGAATAGGTACATAGTAAAAATTTTGGTTAACCATCTCAGCTCATACCTTCCACCTCTTCATTTTTGTTATATACTTCTCAGCTCTACCAATTTACTTTTTTGGCCTAAGTACAAAATTCTATTCTAAATGCTAGTGAATTTCACACCTGTACTTGGCATCCAATTACTAGGGATGCAAGAGGATATTATTCTTTCTCTCAATTAAAAAAATGCAAAAGCCGATTTCCAAATTATATCTGAGATGGTGGAAACAATACAGCTTCACACTGAAAGCATTTTCCTGTGGCATATCTATCACCTCCCCGCAGGTATTCCATGGGCACACCAGAGGGGAACACCGCAACTTTTCTGCTGAAGGTACTCTTTCTCCTCCACCTGCCGGGACTTCAAAGACCTATCCTCTCCAGATCCTAGGATTCCGCAGTTAAGATGCTGAACCCTCATTATGGTCTGCATCACAGCACATTTAGAAAGGAGAGAGTAAATTAAAGCTTCCAGGACTCCATTCATTTACACTCAGATCCTGTTCTGCTGACGTCTGTCTTCTCCAAGACTTGGCGATGTCTTCAGGTAACAACTCAGCCTTCGTGTGAGGTTCCTGGGTTTTAGTCGACTTA
Organism: Aepyceros melampus; assembly: GCA_006408695.1. Lineage (NCBI taxonomy): Eukaryota > Metazoa > Chordata > Mammalia > Artiodactyla > Bovidae > Aepyceros > Aepyceros melampus. Next base: position 33,078 of record SJXQ01008257.1, on the reverse strand, counting down.
TTTAAGGGAAGTGTATCTTTTTATTGATTTCCTTAGTATTTACACAGATGGAAAGACTAAAGATCCAGAACCTTATGGGAACAACCCATCCTGCAAGATTACTTGTTATTTTTGGAAACATTTTCATCGGAGAAAAATTAAAGCCTCTTTCCCTCCCTTGTTCTGTTAATTCTTCTAACATCCTAGGAAAGGAAAATCTTTTAGTCCATTTATTCATACCAACAGCAAGTCTAAAATTTAACTATTTCTAGGATGTCACTTAAATCAGACACCAGGACTGGAGCAGACCAACAGTGACACTGGGAAAAACATATGCAGGGCAGACCTGTCACAGCTATGGAAACAGGCAGCCAGTGATGACCACAAGCGTCTCAGATCATTAAGCAATGTCTGACTGTGATGTCACGCGTGGATGTACAGAGTTGTAATCCTTTCCAAACAGACAGATTGTCAGCATGATAAAGTGGATATAAACAAGTTCTTGAACAGGGATGACTAAAGTGTTGTGGGGTGGGGATGTTACTGAACTAACAAGGGATGCTGGCTCAGGGACCAGGAACCAATGCTGTTCAGAGGCTGCAGGTAAATAGCACTATTCTCACTCAGATATTTTTCCATACTGATTAGCAATTCCATCAAATATTCCTGATCTTGTAATCGCCAGACAAGTAGTTATAATCTACAGATGTCAGATCTGAGTTCTTAATTGCTGTAAATTAGTGAGCAAACACAGGTTTCTCATTAAACCCATTACACCCCGTATGGTAAAATGGAGCACGTGTCATGCTTTCTCTTTCCTGGCATCCTTTGTGAAATCCTAGGGGCAGACAGAGCAGCAGAGATGGTAGGGTACGTGTGGCAGGTTCCTGTCCCTGAAGCTATGTTTATTCTAGGGGCAAAACCCTCTAAATGGCAATGACTGTGTTGCCTATATTTTAACAATGAGCTGGGTTGCATCCTATCTTTACTTCTTTAAGGCAAAGTGGTATCACCCCTCTGAAAACTTCCACTTCTCTCAGAGCAGTGGTCCCCACCCCAACCTTTTCAGCACCAGGGATCAGTTTTATGAAGACAATTTTTCCACAGACCCAGATAGAGTATGGGTTTGGGATGATTCAAGCACATTACATTTATTGTGTACTTCCTTTCTTTCTTTTTAAAATTTATTTTCAGTTGGAGGATAATTGCTTTACAATATTGTGCTGGCTTCTGCCATACAACAACATGAATCAACCATAAGTAATCATACATCCTCTCCCTCTTGAACTCCCTCCTACTCCGTCCTACCCCTCTAGGTTGTCACAAAGCACCGAGTTAGCTCCCAGTGTTATATAGAAACTTCCCATTAGCTATCTGTTTTACATATGGTAATGTACATGTTTATTTCTGTTATTATTACATCAGCTGCACCTCAGATCATCAGGCATTAGATCCCAGAGGTTGGGGACCCTGTCTTAGAGGAAGCTGGAGACACTTCCTCCCAAGGCCCTGTCTCCTGTCCACTGTGTAGGTGAAGAAGCATACACTGCTAAATTAAAGGGGAAGGAAGGAACAGGCTAAAATGCCATGACAAAGCCAACTCTGAACTTCAGCTTAGCTACACGCCTTAGCGCAACCTGGCTGAGAGAACTGGCTTTCTGCTATGGCTTTACCTCTCAGACTGGAAGATTTATGAGGAATGGGGGAAAGGGTGGGAGGGTTAAACCAAGAAATGTATCAATTACCAAACTACAAATAAAAATAGCTCCTCTGCACAAGCTTCATTAAGTTTTATCAGCAAGTATCTTGGGGTTTTACACTCAAACCACAGGTCATAAATTCACAGTAAATTCTCCATATGTTCACCAAACACCTGAATTCAATTTCTCTTCTGGTTGTGAAGTAGGAATGTGGTGCTCAAATTAATTATGCATGCAAAGTTAGTTTCTAACAAGGGCAGTTTTTTTCATGTGATGCTGAAAGGTATTTATAACAACATCTGAAATTTGAGGATAGATCTTTCTTCAGTCTTCGTATTTTCATACTGGCACAAATTCTCTCTTCCAAGTTTGTACAGTGAAAAAATAAAGTTGGTGAATACCTTGTTACAATATAATGTTCGCATTTTTCTGTAGATAATCCCAGATATTTATGAGATGTAACAAACAATCTTAACGTTTACTCTAAGGATTTTAGACAAATATTTCTATGAGTAGGCACAAATCACCTTGAATTACAGGGAAAGTCTACAGTGAGACTAAATGGCTATATTTATATATGTCTATGTGTACATGTGAAATTAGCTACCTGGGAAATATCATGTCATTTTAGGTTTATTTTCACAGTTTTACTCATCATCTGTAATATGAAAAGAATTATGAGAAACTTATGCAAATCCCAAAGGCACTTACTTTCCTCAGCTGATAAAATTCATTTTCAGATTCTGACAGCTATGATTTGTTGTCCATTTCACACCAATTTCAGTGTAATAAATCATAACAAATTAAAAACATACAGCTCTGTTCTCTAGGTTGAAAAGGTGGTCACCAAAGCTGTTAATACTGCATTGCTTCTGATGTGATGCGTCAGAGGGAGGGTCACCTCTCTCCATCAGAAAGACCTGGGACTAAGGCTCTAGCCCAATTCCCTCTGTGGTCATTCAGTAAAAGGGCTATCATTTTATCAGCATCAGAATCTCAGGAATGTACCCCTCGCCCCCTTTTATTACTATCATCATTCTTCCTTATTAGCCTGTCACTGGGTTCAGGCAGGAGTGAGAAAAATTTAGCTTTACTTTTTTCAAGGGGAATTCCTCCAGTTGCAAAGAATACACACACTCATAAACATACATAATTTCAGGACCCAACAATAAATACACGAAAAAAGACGTTCCATTGTGAGCCTGAGGTGGCTCCTCCTGACTAGTAAATTTCACAGAAATAATCCAAGTTGGTTGCTACCCAAAAGGGTTGCTCAGTGTTCCAGTCACACCTCCAATGAGGCAAATGGTAAAACTCCATATCGAAAGTAATATTTAACAAGCTTTAAAAAATCATCAATGTAAAATTATCAAAGAGATCATATTCTAATAAATCTTGCTAAACAGTCTTTGAATACTGTGAGGGTGAATGTTAGAATCTAAAACCCCAGGATGGTGGAGAAATCCATACTGAACCTACATAAGCCCCTGTGAGAGAAGAGTGCTGAGCTGTAGACAGAAGCAGAGTCCTGCAGGCATGAGTCTTCCTAGCAGGCAACTCTGTGTGGCTTTAAACGAATAAATGATGGGAGAGAAAATGTTTTCCAGGTATACCTTTGAATTTAAACGCACTCTTGAAAATAAAATGTTACTGCCTGTAAGAAACTACATATGTCATTTTTCTTTGCATAATGCAAGAACCAGTTATAATTTGGGGTTAATGCGCAAAGTGCATTCACTTTTCATAAATCGTGTGATTTTCTTGAACTGTCTATTAAATGGCAAGGACATGTAAGGTTATTCTAATGGGTTACAGAGTTGAGGAAAGTTTATGGATTATGCTATTCATTCAATAAAACCACTAAGAATACAAAGGTTAGTGAGTTGTGACTACAGTTAAAGTCTATGCTTCAAACTAAAATATACATTTGAGTGTCTGAGTAAAGAGTGAATGGATTTTTAATATTACAGGCGAAAACCCTGAAGAACTAAAAGTAGAGTGAAAATTAGGAATACATTATGGAAATTTGAAATAAAAAAAGCAATGGAAATTAAATTACAAAACCTGATGGGTTTTGATGACAAAATAAAACGATTATCATGTTCTTTTTCACATTACAGAGGTTTTATCATACAAGCATAGAAACTAATTATAGAACCATTATTTTAATTCTTTAATCATGAAATGATTACATAGAATTTAAGACTAACATTGTCTTTGTTTTTTCATTCTCTGTCTTTAATGACAACATAAATGCAAAATACTATACGAAACTAAGATTTTTTTTAAGATAAAAATTCTAATGCAGTGCAGTGCTTAATGCTCATAATTCTAAATAATGGTTAAATTCTATATGGCTTTTCTGAAATGACTTAAAGTGGAAAATAATGTAACAAGATATAATGGCTGTAGGCTTCATGAGTGCTTAACTCTAGAAGGTTTTGATACCGAAAATAAAAGTATAAACATAAATTTATTCATTTTCTAAAAAACAGAACACTGGATGGGCCCAGATAGAGAGTCTTCATCTATTATTTTCAAACATTTTAAAGAGCATTAGAATTTTTTTTGACTGGTATTTTTTTTTTTTTACTTCTATTTGTGCTCTGAGTTAAATTCATAATTATTAGTTAACAATTTACTCTTCTATTCATGATTTGACCATGACCTAATTTACAAATTATTTATCTGGAAATAAATGAGACAAAAATGTCAATCAATTGAACTTCTCATTCCATGCTTAGCTGAATTATTATGAGAAAGCACAAAATGTGTGACCATATTGATTTGGAATTAATGGTGGACATCATTAATGATGCTTTTAATATTTTATGCTTATAATTTTATTTGTGTTATACATATGTATAACACGTGTATATACACACATATATATAAATTTGGAGACACCGGTTTAAAGCATTGCCCTGGTAATCTGCAAGGCTCCAAATATAAGTAAATCCTACTTTAATGATTTACCCAAATCCTCAGACTTTCTCCCCTAAACACATGTTCTGACATTAACATTCAAAACAGTTTTCCTTTCTTTGACATGTGATGAAATTCACAGTTGGGCTTTATGTTTATTATACAGGTTTACTCCCACGGGTGGTTATGATTTATTTTCTTTAATCCTCTACTTCAGTATTTTCTGGGATCCACTCTTAACTGTCCTGCCCAAGAGTAACCAGCTCCCATTTGGATCTCTTAAAAGCATTCCACTGGTACTCATGACAAAGAATGTGTCATGAGTTCCCCCTGTGCAATCGTGCCCCAGCTACAGAGCATACTTTTAGAATACAGCTCCAGACTCCACAGACGTCACCGCGAAGCTGATATCACTGTCCAGGTAAGAGCATAGTTTTATGGTTACTACATATGAATTAATACAAGCAAATCAAATGCGGAATGTTGTTGTTTAGTCACTAGGTAGTGTCTCTTTTGCGATCCCATGGACTGTAGCCCACCAGGCTCCTCTGTCCATGAGATTTCCTGGGCAAGAATAGTGGAGTGGGTTTCCATTTCCTTCTCCAGGGGATCTTCCCACCCCTAGGATCGAACCCTGCATTGGTAGGTGGGCTCTTTATCACTGAGTCAACCAGGGAAGCCCCCCAAAAAACCTGAGATTCCAAATAATCATTGTCTTAGAAGAACCAGTCCATACTCTGATTGACTAACAGTTTATCAAAATCTTTTCTGTATGTTTCAATCCTTATGTTCAAAAATCCTTACAGAAAGCACTAAAGTCTCTATCATCTTTTTTTTTAGTAGCAAATTATATTATCTTGGTTTTATTTTTTGTTTGTTTTTTTATATTCACTTTTTTATTGTAACCCCCACATGGTCTTTTTTTAATTTTTATTTTTACTTTATTTTACTTTACATTACTGTAGAAGAAGGAAAGATGAGTATCATTTAACTTTTTAAAAAGTTTTAGATTCTCATGGGCTTTAGTTCTGATTACTGACTACTCTGAGTAGAAAAAAGGGAAGAAACTGAGCTGAATCGTACTCTATTGACTATAAGTATTACCCCCAAAGCTCTTTCACCTTTCTAACATTTTTCTTCTTTTTTAAACAAATTCCCCATAATGGCACTTCTTATGCACCTACTTCTTTCTCCTAAAAAGGGCAATTTGCATGCTCATTGGCTAATTGTGGATCTGCTTAATTGACTTCTAATTAATGGAAACTCCATTGTATCATTTGCTTAAATATTTATACATTTTAGAATTATACTGTAGCTGAATGAGAAAAGAATATTTCTTTTGTTGCCATAGTATTCATAGAAGAGCTTCTTTTCTTTCATTTGACTTTTTCTTTCTCAATTTCAGGGATTTTTCAAATTACAAAAAAGAAATCAATAATATTGAATTCCAGACAAATCATTTAAAATGTGGAAAAGAACATTTTGACCTATATCAGTTCAGTTCAGTTCAGTTGCTCAGTCATGTCCAACTCTTTGCGACCCCATGGACTGCAGCATGCCAGGCCTCCCTGTCCATCACCAACTCTCAAAGTTTACTCAAACTCATGTCTATTGAGTCAGTGATGCCATCCAACTATCTCATCCTCTGTCATCCCATTCTCCTCCCGCCTTCAATCTTTCCCAGCATCAGGGTTTTTTCAAATGAATCACCTCTTCCCATCAGGTGGCCAAAGTATTGGAGTTTCAGCTTCAACATCAGTCTTTCCAATGAATATTCAGGACTGATTTCCTTTAGGATGGACTGGTTGGATATTCTTGCAGTCCAAGGGACTCTCAGGAGTCTTCTCCAACACCACAGTACAAAAGCATCAATTCTTCGGTGCTCAGCTTTCTTTATGGTCCAACTCTCACATCCATACACGACTACTGGAGAGCCCAGAAGAATAAAGTCTGCCACTGTTTCCACTGTTTCCCCATCTATCTGCCATGAAGTGATGGGATCGGATGCCATGATCTTAGTTTTCTGAATGTGAGCTTTAAGCCTACTTTTTCACTCCCCTCTTTCACTTTCATCAAGAGGCCTTTGAGTCTTCTTCACTTTCTGCCATAAGGGTGGTGTCATCTGCATATCTGAGGTGATTGATATTTCTCCCAGCAATCTTGATTCCAGCTTGTGCTTCTTCCAGCCCAGCGTTTCTCATGATGTACTCTGCATATAAGTTAAATAAGCAGGGTGACAATATACAGCCTTGACATACTCCTTTTCCTATTTGGAACCAGTCTGTTGTTCCACGTCCAGTTCTAACTGTTGCTTCCTGACCGCAGAGAGGTTTCTCAAGAGGCAGGTCAGGTGGTCTGGTATTCCCATCTCTTTCAGAATTTTCCACAGTTTATTGTGATCCACACAGTCAAAGGCTTTGGCATAGTCAATAAAGGAGAAATAGGTGTTTTTCTGGAACTCTCTCGCTTTTTCAATGATCCAGCAGATGTTGGCAATTTGATCTCTGGTTCCTCTGCCTTTTCTAAAACCAGCTTGAANGTCTGGTATGCCCATCTCTTTCAGAATTTTCCACATTTTATTGTGATCCACACAGTCAAAGGCTTTGGCATAGTCAATAAAGCAGAAATAGATGTTTTTCTTGAACTCTCTTGCTTTTTCCATGATCCAGAGGATGTTGGCAGTTTGATCTCTGGTTCCTCTGCCTTTTCTAAAACCAGTTTGAACGTTTGGAAGTTCACCGTTCACGTATTGCTGAAGTCTGGCTTGGAGAATTTTGAGCATTACTTTACTAGCATGTGAGATGAGTGCAATTGTGTGGTAGTTTGAGCATTCTTTGGCATTGCCTTTCTTTGGGATTGGAATGAAAACTGACCTTTTCCAGTCCTGTGGCCACTGCTGAGTTTTCCAAATTTGCTGGCATATTGAGTGCAGCACTTTCACAGCATCATCTTTCAGGATTTGAAATAGCTCAACTGGAATTCCATCACCTCCACCAGCTTTGTTCGTAGTGATGCTTTCTAAGGCCCACTTGACTGCACCTTCCAGGATGTCTGGCTCTAGATGAGTGATCACATCATCATGATTATCTGGGTCGTGAAGATCTGTCTTGTACAGTTCTTCCATGTATTCTTGCCACCTCTTCTTAATATCTTCTGCTTCTGGTAGGTCCAGACCATTTCTGTCCTTTATCGAGCCCATCTTTGCATGAAATGTTCCCTTGGTATCTCTAAATGTTCTTGAAGAGATGTCTAGTCTTTCCCATTCTGTTCTTTTCCTCTATTTCTTTGCATTTATTGCTGAAGAAGGCTTTCTTATCTCTTCTTGCTATTCTTTGGAACTCTGCGTTCAAATGGGAATATGTTTCCCTTTCTCCTTTGCTTTTCACTTCTCGTCTTTTCACAGCTATTTGTAAGGCTGCCTCAGACAGCCATTTTGCTTTTTGCATTTGTTTTCCATGGGGATGGTCCTGGGATTGTCTAGGATAATTGCCCTGTTTTAAGCTCCTTGACCTTAATTACACCTGCAGAGTCCTTTTTGCTATGCAGTGTAGCATATCTACAAGATCCAGAGATGAAGGCATGGACATCTTTGAGAGGATGCTTAATCATATTTCAGTACAAGTTTCGACATTAGGTCAGTAAATGTGCTTTCTTAAGCCAGCCAGTAAATTTGTGTCAAATATTAGGGTTTACTGAAACACGAATCCTACATTTGAAGGCAAATAATACATATGTTTTATGCAAATGAATATAGGTTTCAGCTTTGACAAGAGGCACTCTTTCTTGATTTCCAGTGTTGTCTCCAGTATAATGGTGAAGAAAACTGTTTTGAAGTCAGACAGACTAGACCTTGTGCAAGTATATAGTGTTTGTCAATCTCATTGTCCCTTCCTGTGAGATAGATTTTCCCCCCATAGAAACTAGGAATTATTAACCTGTGGCTAGAAAGTGCATAGGGCATAATAAGTGCTCAGAGAGTGTTAGTTACTGCTGCTACTAATGATACTAACAAGATGACCATCATGGGCTTTTTATAAGAGGAGAAGGTATGGGTGGACCAAGTGAATGAGCACTTGGATTTCCTGCCAGTTTCATGTTAGTCTGACATAAATCATTAGTCTGATGGAATTACTCTTTTAGACATAAATTGGTAAAATGATTGTTCTGAAAAGGGATTTATATGTTTATTTTGAGTACTTTAGCTTAAGACAAAGGCTTGGTTTTAATCATAAAGGGCAGTGCCTGAAACTCACAGGCATAAAGTCAAGGGTCAGCAATCCATGGCTTGAGGCCTAAATCTTGCCTGTTTCATGGTTTTGTACAGCCCAGAAGCTAAGAATGATGTTTAGAGATAAATGTTCATAGTTGGTTTGATGGTAGGAAGCACTAACTTTGAACCTCAAAGTGTAATGTTCTCCTGCCACTGAAGAATTTTTTATTCTCATTAACAGGCCCATATTACCAAAAATTATACTCAATTATTATATTTTGACTTTCATCAATAAAACTTGATGGAAAATTTTCTCTTACTATAGAAGAGAAATACTACATAATATCCTTGATTTTGCCTCTTGGTCCAGGAAATGCCTAAATGTTTACGATCTGTTTACAGAGAAAATTTGCTGAGTCTGAGCTAAGTAACCTCCTGTGCATTTAAAATGCAGTGTAGACTCTTCATAGCTGGACAGCTCTCCCAAGATCGCTTAGTGCAGTATCTTAGTGTTACAGAGAAACTAACCAGAAGATAGGAAACTTGTACACCACAACCTGGCTAATTAGTGACAGAGCCCAGATGAGCCATTAGAACCTTTGGTGCTTAAATCAGTAAATGTTCTATGGGAGCCGGCAGACCTTCTGGGTAGCATGGTTTTGCTTTATCATCTCTCTTTACACGGACTTCTATGCTGTCACCTGTCTCAAGCCTTTAATGGACAAGTCAACCTACAAAACTCAGCTGTCCCGTGGCCCCATTGAACAGGGCCTGCTAAACATCAGTGTGTTGCTCTGTTTCCATCTGTGGGTGGATCTCTTTAGATTTGAGAATTTTTCATTAAAGTTGTTTCAGAAGCCCTGGTACCCTTTTCCTTTTCAGTAATGGTGAATAACCAGTTAGGTTTAGGATGAGATTGTTCATAGAGCAGAGCAATAGCCCTTGACTGAGGTGATAATTTCCCCACATGTCCCACTTCCCCATTGTTCCCAGGTTATTTGCTAATAAATTGTGCCAGCTTGTATGTGTTTCACGCACTCTTGCCTGGATAATGGTGATCACGTGGTGGTGTTTGTTTCTCTTTCTACAGGTGGTTTACAAATCCAACGACTGTCAATGCCTTCTACAGTGCATCCACCAACCAGATCCGTGAGTACTGGCTCCTTGTCTCCTTAATGTGCTCCAAAATGGGCAGAACTGTGATTTAAGAGTAGGGCATTCTTTATTTCCCCTAGAAATGACCAGATATGTTGGTGAAGAAAGTTTGTTTCCCTGCCTATATGTCCAGCTTTCCTCATTTTCTTTACCTTATAAGTTTTTTTGAAAGCTTTACATAACAAAGTGTTAGTTGCTCAGTTGTGTCCAACTCTTTGTGACACCATGGACTGTAGCCCATCAGGCTCCTCTGTCCATGGAATTCTCCAGGCAAGAATACTGGAGTGAGTTGCCATGCCCTCCTCCAGGGGATCTTCCCGACCTAAGGATCCAACCCAGGTCTCCAGCATTGCAGGCAGGTTCTTTACCATCTGAGCCACCAGGGAAGCCCAAGCTTTATATAACCATTAAGTTAAAAAAAAGAAAACAACTATAATATATAAAACTGCAGTAATGTTGACCATGAAAAAGGAACAAGCTTGCACTTTTCTGTCATGATGGTCTTACTGATGTTTATTTTATTTCTAGGATTGATGGGAAAAACAAGTAGGTAACTGGGCAGATTTTAGGAGGTATTAAGAAAAGCTTTGAAATGCTTTAAATAATCCTGGAATGTCAAGTCTTGAGTTTATTTTATTTACATGTACTAATACATGGGCTTCCCAGGTATTCCAGTGGTAAAGGATCCGCCTGCCAATGTAGATGTGGGTTCGATCCCTGGGGTGGGAAGATCCCCTGGAGAGGAAATGGCAACACACTCCACTATTCTTGTCTGGGAAATCCTACTGAAGAGGAGCCTAGAAGGCTACCACACATGGGGTCCCAAAGAGTCAGACACAACTGAGCAACTAAACAACAGCAACAAATTAGGCACACAATTATAAATACCATGATAAGTTAAAAACATTATTAAGGATCATATTGCCACAAATAAAGAAATCTGACAGCACCAAGTGTTGATGACAGAGATGCGTAGTGCTAGTGGAAATGTAAATTGGTTCACCCACCTTGCTGCCCAGTTAGGCAACACCTGGAAAAGCCAAAGATGGATGTATATGTCCATGAATGTCATTTAAGCTCTTGACATGTGCCTGAATGCTGTCGCTCAAAGTGTGGTCCAGTGAGTATCAGTAACAGAGCCCAAGGGGGAACTTGTTAGAAATGCAAATTCTCGGGCCCCACTTTTGTTCATAAACCCTGGATATGGGGCCCAGAAATCTGTTTTATCAAGCCCTCCAGGTGAGGCTAACATCCTTGGGGAAGCAATGCCCTAGAGAAGTCTCACATGGGGAGGCCCACATGAGAATGCTCGTAGCAGTGTTCTTTATAATAGCAGCAAAAGGGGGATAACTTACCTGACGCACCAAAAGAAAATGAACGAAACGTGCCATGTTCACACAAGGGCACGCCGTGCAGCAGTGCCCAATGAGTGGCCAGAGTGACGTGGATGAGGTTCACAAATAACAGGCTGTGTGTGTGGAAAAAAACAACTTGGGAGAGTGCATGGAGGAAGACATCACGAAAAAAGAGTTGAAAAGCACACAGAACAGTTCTATATATTGTCCACAGGTCCGTCCATGTGTAGCAAAAGTATGAAGACATTGACAAAAAATGACAGACACCAAGCGCACGTGGGCAGTGAGCTGTTGTGGGAGGGCAGGCTATTCCCACTGATGCCCTTGCTGTACCTGACGCACCAAAAGAAAATGAACGAAACGTGCCATGTTCACACAAGGGCACGCCGTGCAGCAGTGCCCAATGAGTGGCCAGAGTGACGTGGATGAGGTTCACAAATAACAGGCTGTGTGTGTGGAAAAAAACAACTTGGGAGAGTGCATGGAGGAAGACATCACGAAAAAAGAGTTGAAAAGCACACAGAACAGTTCTATATATTGTCCACAGGTCCGTCCATGTGTAGCAAAAGTATGAAGACATTGACAAAAAATGACAGACACCAAGCGCACGTGGGCAGTGAGCTGTTGTGGGAGGGCAGGCTATTCCCACTGATGCCCTTGCTGGATTTTCACCCTCCTTGCACCTCTTCTGGTCTCCACATGCCCTCGCGTGTATGGTGTGTACATTTAATCCTGTGATTTTAAGTGCACATCTAATCCCATGGTTTTAGCCTGTCTCTTTGCTGTTTGGTGAATGCAGGTGATGGAATTTATGAGGACTTGCTACCCTTGGCCCGCCCCTCCTGTTTCCCCCAGGGAGCCCTCTAATACCCTCCTCACTTGCCTCCCTGCTTCTGAACTCATCCCCCTTTGATCTAGTCTAAATATAACATTGTAGTCATTTTAATGCTTTTTACAGTTGTCTCAGGTCCCTCCTTTGCTCAAAACCCATCATTAGCATCCCACCTCACACAGAATATAAGCCGTATTACTTGAAGTGGGGCCTGTTACTCAGGCCTGTTATCAGCTGCCTTTGTCCCCCATCTGTTTCAGCCACACTGGCCTCCTTCCTGTTCTGGACCATGAAATATTCTTCCTTCCAGGCATTTGTACTCAGGATTCTCTTTGCCTTGGAAAATCTCCCCAAGCGATCTGCATGGTTTGTGCAGATCAAATCTTCCTTCAAATCCTTGCTTGAATGCCACCTTCTCATTGAAGCCTCCTGGCCGCCCACTCATGGCAGGTCCTCTGGCGTCCTGACAGGACTCCCTGACGGGAGAGAATAGCCCACTCCCAGCAGGCACACCTTTTTTAGCGTCGCCCTCATGTGGCCACTTTGAGGAATGACAGTGTCTACAGAACTGGAACTGGTATGGGATAGCACTTAACAGTGTTAGCTGGCGGTGTATTATTATTATGAAAACGCCATTGCTTTCTTCCCCCGCCCCCAGCTTTATTGCAGTATAATTGACAGGTAAAAATTGTATATATTTAAAATATACAACACGATGCTTTGCTATAGCTCTGAGTTGAGAGCTAAGCTGCATGTGTTACATGGGCACTTACATTTTCAGTTCAGTTCAGTCACTCAGTCGTGTCTGACTCTTTGAGACCCCATGAATCGCAGCACGCCAGGCCTCCCTATCCATCACCAACTCCCGGAGTTCACTCAGACTCATATCCATTGAGTCCGTGATGCCATCCAGCCATCTCATCCTCGGTCGTCCCCTTCTCCTCCTGCCCCCAATCCCTCCCAGCATCAGGGTCTTTTCCAATGAGTCAACTCTTTGCATAAGGTGGCCAAAGTACTGGAGCTTCAGCTTCAGCATCATTCCTTCCAAAGAAATCCCAGGGTTGATCTCCTTCAGAATGGACTGGTTGGATCTCCTTGCAGTCCAAGGGACTCTCAAGAGTCTTCTCCAACACCACAGTTCAAAAGCATCAATTCTTCGGCGCTCAGCCTTCTTCACAGTCCAACTCTCACATCCATACATGACCACTGGAAAAACCATAGCCTTGACTAGACGGACATTTATTGGCAAAGTAATGTCTTTGCTTTTCAACATGCTATCTAGGTTGGTCATAACTTCTTCCAAGGAGTAAGCATCTTTTAATTTCATGGCTGCAGTCGCCATCTGCAGTGATTTTGGAGCCCCCCAAAATAAAGTCTGACACTGTTACCACTGTTTCCCCATCTATTTCCCATAGCTACTATTTATAATAATATGGGTTTTGTTTATATAATATGAATTATATCATTTGGAATATCTTATTGGGTGATAGAAAATTCTTTGAATTATCTATTTTTAAAGAAAATGTTTTACTAGGTACATGGAAAAGAATATATGTAGCTGCTAGAACACAGAAAGTTATAAAGCATACAAGAAAACATATAATAAAATAAATAATGTTTATGAGCCCACCACACATCCAAGAACCAGAACATTCCTGATGTCATTGCATCTGTCTATGTTCCTCTCCATCCCTTTCTTATTCCCCATCATTGCACTGTTCTGATTTTTGTGTTTATCATTTTTCTTTTAAAAGAAATTTGAAGCCATTTACATATCCCTAAGCAATATATTATTTATTTTCAGTTATTTTTAGCATAATAAAATGGAACGATATTGCATGCAATCTTAAGCAACTGTGATTTTCTTTCAGCATTTTTTTAAGATTCATCCAGGTAGGATGTGGCGGTACGACTTTTATTTTCACTGCTGTGTAACATTCCATTGTGTGACTGTACCCTACATTACTCATCTGTTCTACAGAGCTATGAGTTTCCCTTTCCCTTGGTTTTCACTGTTCTAAACAGTGTTGCTCTGAATAGTCTCATACATGTCCCCTGAAACAAGTGTTTCAGGTATATACTATGATTGAGTGGAATTACTGTGCAAATGCTCAACTTTACCAGGTAACACCCAATGTTTCCACAGTGAATGTTCCAAAGTACAGAGTGTTTTCACCAGATCTCATTTTCATTACTTCTTGGCTTTGGTAGACAGAATATTCACCATTCTAGTAAATGTAATAGGTCAGTTCTTATGCCAGAAAAATCATTGAGATAGATTCCTCACCAATATTTCCACATTCACTTTCCAATGTCAGTGAATGCTTGCTGCTCTTTGGGGGATTTCAGTATGCCTAATAATATTTTTGCCTCAAGGATTCATCCCTGTTCAACCTTTTTTTTTTTTTAATCTGGGAAGAGCTGATCTTATCAGAGGTTTACTGAAGAAGCAGCCATTTCAGGGTAACTGAGTGGTTTCATGAAGCTCAGGAGCAGAGGGGGTTTGGAATGGACAATTTGAAGCAGTATTTTAATTAAGAGATTCAAGCTGTTTCTATTTTCCTAATGACCAGTGCTTGTTTCATTGTAAATTACATTCTCAGGCAAGATGACAAGGAGTCCTGTGGGTAACTTTTTTTCTCTCTTCTCTTTCTTATTTTCTGGACTACAAATGAAGACAGGTGGAGTTCCTTCTTATACATTTCCCCACTGGGTTTCCTGAGATGCACCTCCCTCAACCCCCAACTGCCTTCTTTTTGCTCCACTGAAGAAGTGGAAAATTGAGGCGATTTTCTAAAATGAACATCTTTATTGATTAGGGGCCGATTCTGACAGCATGTGGCCATCTGTTTAACTGGGTTTCACATCTAGTTGTAGCTATACTTAGTAACGTGATTTATGAGAATTTCACTCAGTTCCCATTATCATTTTCTGATTTATGCCATTTAAGTCAACTTCTGCATGTGGTAGAGACTTGAGTAGAAAATAGAAAACCTGTAGGGATTTTGTTTATTTGTTTGATTTTACAAACCATACCTGTATGTGAAATCCTGACTTGTGATCATCTTTCGATGTTAGATTTTTGTAGGGTGTTTATAGCTTCTTATTTTTCTACCCTTGTCAAGCTAGGTAGCAGTGTCTTCAGACACAGAGTGTAGTGTGAAATAATAATAACTTAAATCTGCTGTATGGGAAGTTATATTCAGGAGCTATTGCATAATTTAATTATATTTGAACTGATAAGGTGGTTAAACAGGAAGACAAGGAGCTGAGGTTGTTAGTGCCTAAACTTTGCTTCCCTAACTCTGTGATAAATGTAGAACTGATCTTCCTGCTTTTTAGTAAGGAGACCAAACTTTGATGGGAGACCTTGTATGCCACTGATTCAGTTGCATGACCTTGGGCAAGGTGTTTCTCCTTCCTGAGCCCTCTTGTCCTCATCTGCCATATGTTGAGGTTAGAGTTTTTGATAGGATTTAACAAGATCAATTTGAAAAGTGCCAGCATATCGTCAGGGTCATGGTTTTGTATATCAAAAACTGGCATGCCCACCAGTAATGCCTGGGATAGCCAGTCAGTCACAGGATACACAGCATAATATGAGCTTGGGGGAAGGGATATTTTGAACTTTTGTCCTCAGAAGATTTTATACATTAAAACGATATTTTGGTAAACTTCCCTGATGGTCCAGTGGTTAAGACTCTGAGTTTCTACTGCAGGGGGCTCAGGTTTGATCCCCAGTTAGGGAACTAAGATCCCACATGCCATGTGGAGTGACCAAATAAATGTTCATAGCAGCTTTATTCATAACAGCAAAAATCCGGAAAGAACCTAATTTCCATCAACAGAAGAGTAGGTCAATGAATTGTGGTATGGTCATACAACGGAATATTACACAGCCATGAAAAAGAACAAACTGCTCCATTTTACAGTATGTGAAAATGCTGCTAACTTATAATGCCTGTGAAACCATGCATGGTTCCATTTATATGAAGTTCAGGAATAGGGAAATGAATTTGTGGTTGAAGTGATAGGATTAAAATAATGATGCTCTTCGTCTGGGGGGATATTGACGAGATGGGGGCATGGAAACATCATCTTGATCCAGGAAGTGGTTGCACAGGTGATACTTTGGTAAAACCTCACTGTGTTCTATTATAATCTTTTTATATACTGTAAAATTTTGCCTTTACTTTATTTATATAATACCTCAACATAAATAGTAATACCTCCATTCTCCCTTTAAAATGTTTAGAATAGCATATAGCATACATAGACATATGGGCTGATGACAGGTGACCTCAGACCAAGCTGCCAGAAGTGTAGATGAGGGATCACAAACATTTTCTGTAAAGGGCCGGATAGTAAATACTTTTGGCTTTGGAAGCCATGTGATTTCTGTTGCAAATTCTCAACTTTGCCGTTGCAGCCACGGACAATTCATAAACAAATGAGCATGGCTGCGCTCCAGTGGAACTCTTTAGAGGGCTGCAGTTTGCCAATCAGAGGTGGAGAGCACTGGGAGAGGACAGGATAACTTGTAGTGTGTTGCTGCCCCAGCTTCCAAAGTATAATACTTCGGGTCTAGTCAGGCAGTGGTCCCAAGCCGTGGTGGGGAGCCACTCCATTTGGCTCTCATCTCCACTGATATGGACTGGTGTTTAGCAGAAGACTCACTTCATATATTCAGTATCAAAGTGTATCTGCGTAGTGCCTCATTTCAGTATTAGTTTTTTATCTTAATAGGTCTCAAATCATATTAAGCATCTATTTTAAGCAAATAAAACCTTGGTTTGAAAATAAGCAAGGCCTAAGGGCTAAAACCAATGATTTTATTATCTTATACACAAGGGTTTAGTTGCCTCAGTTTAATAACAGATACTCTGCTAAAGAAGATAAGCCTTTGTCCAGAGGCTGGGCTTACACTGGCATCAAACTGTAGAATTAATCCCGAAATCAAACATAGACTTGTTTTGCTGTTAAGGAAATAACTGTGTTTCAGACTGGTAGAATTTCTTATGCTTTGCTGACTGCCTGAAACCATCAAGTGGAAGCCAAGTGAGCAAATACTCACCTGCGGCCTCTACTGGACTTTAATGAAATTAAATCCCTGAATCCACTTGATGGTGTATTTGAGGAGAATTTGAAAATAATCTGCCATAGTTTGGGAGCTCGAAGAAAGGAAACTCAAATGGCCACCTAATCCAGACTTCTTCTTATCTAGAAGAGATCCTGACAGAGCAATTCTTAGTAATTTTTCTACTGATTCATGTCATATTTATAGTGCCCCCCCACAATGATTCTTACTTTCTGGGAGTCACACTCCCGTGTAGTCTGTCCAGCACCAGATGAGGCTGACCTCTGTAACTAATAGGATACTGTAGAAATGGCAGAGTGTGACTTCAATTCTGCCTTGCTCTCTTGGATTGATTGCCTGGGGGGAAGCCAGCAACCATGTCATGAGGGCCCTCAGGAAGCTGGTGGGGAGGTCCACGTGTGAAGGACCCAGGGCCTCCTGCCCGTGACCAGCACCCTGTGCGCCTGCCATCTTGGAAGCTGGTCCTGTAGTCCAGCCAAGCCTTCGGATGATGGCAGCCCACGCTGGTATCCTGACAGCAACCTCATGAGAGACCCTGAGACAGACCAT
>SJXQ01008256.1:289893-391950 GCA_006408695.1 Aepyceros melampus | reverse complement strand
TGACAATATACAGCCTTGACGCACTTCTTTTCCTATTTGGAACCAGTCTGTTGTTCCATGTCCAGTTCTACCTGTTGCTTCCTGACATGCATACACATTTCTCAGGAGGCGGGTCAGGTAGTTTGGTGTTCTCATCTCTTTAAGAAAACCAATCAAGTCACCCAGGCTTCTGTTATAACTAATTTCCTTTCTTTGCCTCCAGGCTTCCTACGTCACTCTTTCCCCTGGCTTTTGACTTTGGAATGCTCCTAATCATTTCTGGTTTGGTGCTGCTGATCCCAACAAATATTTGCTCCAATAAACTCTTAAAATTTTTAATATGTCTTATTTGTCTTTTAACAATTCCTTTTTGTTTTTGTTTTACACTTTCAATTTGAAAATTTTATTTATGTTTTATTAGTTTCTGCTATATGACATGAATCAGCTATATGTATACATATGTTCCCTCACTCTTGAGCCTCCCTCCTACCCTCTATGCCAACACATGAATAGATAAGGAAGATGTGCTACGTATATACAGTGGAATATTACTCAGCCATTAAAAGGAATTAAACTGAGTCAGTTATACTGATGTGGATGAACCTAGAGTTTGTCATGAGTGAAGTAGGTCAGGAAAAGAAAAACAAATATTGCATATTAATACACATGTATGGAATCTTATAACAGCTCTTAAAAAGGATCCTTATGATTTGTCATCTTGAAAGTATAATGAAAGATGTAATTTTATTGTAAGCCTTCTTAAAATGAAATTTAGGTTATACTTTCATCTGTACACCAGTTCTTAGAAGAAAATATCAATAGATAAAGTGACAGGGGAGGGGATTGGGAGATAATTTTTACAAAGAAAATGAAAGATAGTTTAAGACTATACATTTCAATTCATATTGGATTATTTTGAAACATAGGCATAAAGAAGACAAATTTTGCAGAAATGTTTGAAGAGTTCATCAATTTCCTTAATGGCCTCTCAGAATATTTTACTAGTCAGATTATTCTCTTTTGTATGGCACATTTTATCATTACCTTTTTAACTTTACCTTCAATTTTTTATTGATCTAACTTTCTGAATTCTTATCTGCTAGCAATTTTGCAAGTGATTTTGTGCTCTCCAGACTCTCTCTCATTTCACTAAGTCTTGAAACTCTGATGACTTAGATTATGACTAGGTAGATAATGAGGACCCTGGTGTATGTTTATATAGTGGGGATAACACTTTAATACAAGTCTACACTCTATATTGTTACTTAATTCTAAGGACAGTTATTTCTCAATGTCTTTAAGAAATCTTTATAAACATCATTTAAGTAAATGACTACTAATAGTCTATCTTACAGATAAATTATAATCTGTAATTTATTTAAACATTACCTTATTTTGGATATTTTCTGTTTGCTCCTTTTTGGCTCTTATAAATAACATCTCTGAGCACAAATCTTGTTTTTGCTCCTAATAAGTAACTAGGAGTATAATTACAAAGTAAAAAACTATGGACACTTTTATCCAAATTGCCAAATAGTTTTTCTGAATATTAGTCATAATTTATACCTTTATCAGAAGTATATCAGCATTCATGGAATCATACCTTTGCCAATATTATTACCAAGAAAAATATTTCTGATAATCTAATATGAGAAAATGATATCTACTTATTTTTATTTGAATGTCTTTGATAATGAATTTTAAGGTATTATGAACAAGATGTTTTTAAAGATGTTTTCATGTTTTAAAAATGTATATAAATGGTATCATACTGCATGTGTCATTCAGGAGGCGATTTCTCTTTAATTTTTTGTTCCAAACTAATCTTTTTTAAGGATTTATCTATGTCAAAACACTTTAACTGCTAGAGATATTTAATCATAATTATTCATTCTTCTATTTAGCATTTTTTGTTTTTTGCTATTGCAGATAATACAAAAATTTTAAAATAAGCCTCGTGGTGCACTAAGGCATATATACCTGGAAGGAGAATTGTTGGGTCTTAGAGAATCTATGTCCTCAATTTTACTACTTGCAGCCATATTTTAATCCATAATGGATTGTCCAATTTACATTCTCCCCAGCAATTAATGAGAATTCCCAATTCTCTGCATATTTGAGGTTTGGTCTTGAGAAGCTTTAATAAAAAAAAAACAAAAAAAAAACCCTCCATTTTCCTGGTTCTAGTGAAATTGAACATCATTTCATAAATACACTGGCCACTTGGATTTTTCCTTCAGTATATATTCTATTTGTATCTTTTAACCAGCTTTATGTTGGTTACTTCTTTCATATTGAATTAGATAAGCATTTCATATTTTCTAGACATTAATCCTTTGTTGATAACATGCATTGAAAAATATAGTTTCTCAGGCTGTGACTTGCCTTTTCACTTTGCTTTCATATTTGTAATAGTGCAGACTTTTGGAGAAGGCAATGACACCCCACTCCAGTACTCTTGTCTGGAAAATCCCATGGATGGAGGAGCCTGGTAGGCTGTAGTCCATGGAATCGCTAAGAGTCGGACACGACTGAGTGACTTCCCTTTCACTTTTCATTTCTTGCATTGGAGAAGGAAATGGCAACCCTCTCCAGTATTCTTGCCTGGAGAATCCCATGGACAGAGGAGCCTGGAGGGCTACAGTTCGTGGGGTCACAAGAGTTGCACACGACTTAGGGACTAAACCATCACCACAGTCCATTTTTTAAAAAATAAAAATTCATGCTCTTTGTTGTTTAAGAAAATCTCTACTCAGATCAAGAAGACATTCTCCCAATTTTCTCCTAAAACTTGTGAGGTTTTTTTTTTCTAGTTTATGCCTTAATTCACTTGGAATTTATTTCTGTGGTCGGTAGAAGAGAGAGAGATAATTTTGTGGGCAATTAATCATATCAGGATCATTGATTAAATACCCCTTCTTTTCTATAAATATCTCCATTGATTTCTTTTAAGGTCATTTATTTCATATATCAAGTTTTAATTTACATGTGCACTTACTTCTGAGTTCTCTACTCTCTTCTATTGGCTTATTTGTCCATTTCTTACTAATATACTCTCAATAATTTGACTTTATAGTTAAGTCTTGACTCTAGTAGGGTAAGCCTGCCTTTCACTTTATATCTAGTTTAGGAGTGTCTTAACCCTTTTAACCCCTTTCCCTTACATGTGAATTATAGAATTGAATAAATACTTGAATAGAATCTCATTTCTTTTATAGATTTATTCAGGGAGAATTCATGTCGTTTTAATATTGAATCTTCCATTCACAGACATATTTTATTTCTCCATTTATTCAGGTCTTTTCATACGAACTACACTATTATAATTTTAAAAATAAAGATTTTACAAAATATTTATTCATTTCTAGATTTTGTTGACTTTATGGGTGATATTTTTTCCATTAAGCTTTTTAATTGTCTATTACTTACAGACCTTTCTGACTTTCTAGCAGCTTTTTTGAGATGTTATTTATGTATCATATAATTGATTCATTTAAAGTATTTATACACAATTTAATGTTTTTAGACTATTCAAAGATACATGCAACCATCACAACAGTCAATTTTAGAAGGTTTTCATGACCTCAGGAGAAACCCAGCATGTTTCAGTTCACCTCCTACGTTTCCATCTTGCCCTCACCCCCAACAAAGGTTTTGGACATGTCTTCAGAATGAAACAAACATCCATCCAAGAGAGTGAATGAAATTAATAAGGGAAAGAGAATAAACAGAGCAGCAGAGGCCCTGAGAACAAACGTCTATTTTCAGGAGGCAGTAAAAGGAAGAGGAATTATCCCACGGGGACATGGGATTCCCGAGAAATAGAGATGAGGGTCATTGTAGGAGCCACGGGGAGAGTGAATCCCATTGAATGAAACATCAATATTGCAGAAGAAGAATGAGGCCAGAAAATCAGTCACTGACCTTTAGACAGCTCCTTGGTGACCTTCGGGAGAAAAGATTTTATAGAGCATGAAGGAGGGTAAAATTTCAAGAAAAGAAAAGATTGCTTATGTAGCTCACTGACTTAAGAAGTGTAGCAATGGAAAGAAAATAAAAATAGGACTGTAAATCATGGAGAAAGCATAGAGGAACATTCTTCAAGTTATAGAAGTCTAAACGCGCTTATAAGCAAAAGAGAAAAGAATCTGTGGAGAGAAGAAATTGAAGGTGGAGTGTGCCATGCTTATTGAGGGAGGAGGATTCAGGAAGTGATGAAAAAGGTATGTGGCTGAGTTGAGTAAAAGAAGATGTGCTCTAAAATTTTTTAAAATTTAATTTTAATTTTTTATATTGGAGAATAGTTGATTTACAATGTTCTATTAGCTTCAGGTGTACAGCAAAGTGAATCAGTTATATATATATATATATATATATGTATATTTCCATTCATTTTCAGATTCTTTTCCCATATAGGTTATTATAGAATATTAAGTAGAATTTCCTGTACTTTACAGTAGGTTCTTCAGTTTGGTTCAGTTCAGTCGCTCAGTCGTGTCTGACATTTTGAGACCTCATGGACCACAGCATGCCAGGCCTCCTTGTCCATCACCAACTCCCAGAGTTTACTCAAACTTGTGTCCATTGAGTCGGTGATGCCATCCAACCATCTCATCCTCTGTTGTCCTCTTCTCCTCCTGCCTTCAATCTTTCCCAGCATCAGGATCTTTTCCAATGTCAGTTCTTCACATCAGGTGGCCAAAGTATTGGAGTTTCAGTTTCAGCATCATTCCTTCCAATGAACATTCAGGACTGAGCTCCTTTAGGATGCACAGGTTGGAGCAGTCCAAGGGACACTCAAGAGTCTTCTCCAGCCCCACAGTTCAAAAGCATCAGTTCTTCGGCGCTTAGCTTTCTTTATAGTCCAACTCTCACACCCATACATGACTACTGGAAAAACCATAGCTTTGACTAGACAGACCTTTGTTGCCAAAGTAATGTCTCTGCTTTTTAATAGGCTGTCTAGGTTGGTCATAACTTTTCTTCCAAGGAGTAAGCGTCTTTTAATTTAATGAGTGGAGTCACCTTCTGCAGTGATTTTGGAGCTCAGAAAAACAAAGTCTGTCACTGTTTCCACTGTTTCCCCATCTATTCACCATGAAGTGAAGGGACCAGATGCCATGATCTTAGTGAGTTTTAAGCCAACTTTCCACTCTCCTCTTTCATTTTCTTCAAGAGGCTCTTTAGTTCTTCTTCGCTTTCTGCCATAAGGGTGGTGTCATCTGCATATCTGAGGTTATTTGGTATTTCCCCCAGCAATCTTGATTCCAGCTTGTGCTTCATCCAGTCCAGCGTTTCTCATGCTGTACTCTGCATATAAGTTAAATAAGCAGGGTGACAATATATGTCAAGGAGCCTTGATGCACTCATTTCCCTATTTGGAACTAGTGTGTTCTTCCAAGTCCAGTTCTAACTGTTGCTTCCTGACTGGCATACAGATTTCTCAAGAGGCAGGTCAGGTGGCCTGGTATTCCCATCTCTTTCAGAATTTTCCAGAGCTTGCTGTGATCCACACAGTCAAAGGCTTTGGCATAGACAATAAAGCAGAGATAGATGTTTTTCTGGAACTCTCTTGCTTTTTCAATGATCCAGCAGATGTTGGCAATTTGATTTCTGCTTCCTCTACCTTTTCTAAATCCAGCTTGAACATCTGAAAGTTCATGGTTCATGTATTGCTAAAGCCTGGCTTGAAGAATTTTGATCAGTTCTAACTGTTGCTTCCTGACTGTCATACAGATTTCTCAAGAGGCAGGTCAGTGGTCCGGTATTCCCATCTCTTTACCAGAGTTTGTAGGTTCCTATTAGTTATCTATTTTATATATGTTAATCCCAAATTCCTAATTTACCCTTCCCCCCACTTTTCCTCAGTTCAGCGGGTAAAGCATCCATCTGCAATGCAGGAGACCCCAGTTTGATTCCTGGATTGGAAAGTTCCCCTGGAGAAGGGATAGGCTACTCACTCCAGTATTCTTGGGTTTCCCTGGTGGCTCAGACAGTAAAGAATATGCCTGAAGTTGTGGGACATCTGGGTTCCATCCTTGGGTTTGGAAGATCCCCTGCAGGAGGGCATGGCAACCTACTCCAGTATTCTTGCCCTGAGAATCCCATGGACAGAGGAGCCTGGCAGGCTGTAGTCCATAGGGCTGGAAAGAGTCGGACATGACTAAGCAGAGCACAGCACAGCACCACTTTTCCTCCTTAGTAAAAAGAGACCGTTAACCCCCATCATTGTCATGGATATATCTGTATCATTGCTTCCAATTAAAAAAAAAAAGGAGTATGCTCTTTCTGGAAGGAACTAAGTCTTTGGAGCTGGAGCAGGAAGGTTAGACATTCATCTTAGGAGATGATCATTTCTCGTCAAGACTTCTGAAGATAGTAGAGTGGGAGGAAGAAATGAGTGCTTGGAGCACCTGGAGTAAGAAGGAAGAGGCGTCCACATGCCAGATACTCTCCACTTGCACAAACCAAGGATGGGGAAAAAAATGAGTTGCTGCCCTGGAGCAAGCTCCCTGTTTGCCAGGCCAGCAGTGACGCAGCCTCTTTAAACTGCTCCAGAAGCCATGAGAACCAAGCACGCACAAAGAAACTCACTCACACACGTGCGCACACACACACACACACAAACACACAGACAAACACACAGAGCAGCTTCAGGGGTTGACTGGAGCAGCCCGAGTGCGTTCTGCGCTCCAGCCCCTTCGAGCCCTTGCCACGCCCCCAGCCACACCCCCTCCGAGAACCGTGGGACGCGTCTCTTTCCTGTGTACACAGGTGGAGTAAATCGCATTCCCATCTCCAGCCTACCTCTGGCCCAGCCCAGCTGCTGACACCCTTCCTCTGGGCTGTGAACTCCACTCCCATGATCAGGCCTGGGGCAGCTTGAAGGCAGTGAGGAAAATCCCTTACACTTCCTCATAACAATTTCAAACCGGCTTTCCCAAAATATGACGTCATTTCATTCTCATAGCACCATAGCTTTACTGTCCCCAGTTTAAAGATGCCAATCACTAGGTATCTGGAGTGAGACCATGCAGCTGATATTACTATCTAGGCTTTTTGATTTGAAAACCCCAGCTCTTTCAAGCATCCCCAAGATCTATACTTGGCAGATCCACTTGAGTGCTGGGGAGGTGGGTTCCGGGAATTGAAAGGCAAGAATGAGGGGGGAAAGGTGAATGATGAAACAATGACACCAAACTGCCACCCAGTCTTAGCTTGCTGAGGATGGCTCCTTCCTCTGTGTTCAGGAAGCCATCTCCATGTCTACCAAGGGACACCATGGTATCTGTATATTTAAAGTCTTCTGGAAATCAAAGGCTTAATGAGTTCTTAGAAGCAGTAAGGCAGGCATCATAGGTGGGTATTTGGTGATGATGGTGGTAGCTGGGACATGGACAGGTGAAGGGCACTGTGTCACCTGAAACACAAGCAGGAAAGGGACTGTTTCCTCCTCCTTCACCTTGGTGTGGGCTGGTCTGCTCCCCAGTGAAGGGCACTGGCCAGATATGTGACCTGGGCAAGTCCCTTCATCCTTCCAGGGTTGGGCTTCCTTTCCTGGATGACGGGATGGTACTAGATGATTCCTAAGGTCTGACTAAACCCAAATCGTCTCTGCATCCTTCATTGGTAGGAAAATGGAAATCGTAGAGCAGGAGAAAAATTTCTTCAGGCGGACTTCCTGTTCAAGGCCTCTTCTGATTTCCCTCGGGGGCAGTGAAATCATGAATGAGTCTGTGAAACATCATTTTCTTGGAGGTGGTTTGTGCCCTTGTGCTACTTACAAAATGAACAAACATATCAACCAATGAACCACCTAACTACCAACAAATCACCTGACTGGCCGACACATACCTGAGTGGGTAGGAATGGAGCCCTTGCAAGCATCCTCTTCTGTGAAAAACAGTGAATAATGCTGAAATAGAGAGGCATACTGAGATACCCCCAGCAATCCCAGACCTGCAGCCGTTCAGTGGACCCCACGTATGAGTGACAGTAATGTACATGGCCAGCTAGACTGGTCTTGCAGCGAGGCCAGTGTGCCTTGGAATGAAGTATTTTCAGGGATGGATTTTCTCTAAAGCTCCAACGGCTGGACGGCTGCCCCGGGGTGTTTCCGCACATGAACCCGTAAGTGTCTGGTGCTCCCAGGCTCACAGAGCACGGGCGATTTTGGTTTCATGTGGCCCTGCCAACAGTGGAGAGGCCCCGAATGCACTTTCAGTCACATGACCCAGTGACTCAGGCCCTTTCTGGTTCATGCTTGTTGGAGTATGAGAACCAGGGAGGAAAGGTGAAAAGCTATACACCAGCTCTCTGGGAGGGTTTGGGCTTGAGTAATAGTTTGTTGTTATATGGCTCACCCTGAAGCCTTTTTATGTGAGCATAATTAAGTTATAGCTGTAGAATCGCAATCTCCAAGTGAGGTTTCTAGAGCTCATATATTTTAGCTCCTGTCTCCAACAGGAATAAGCCAAAATCATTTACAGGGGGAAAAAAAAATCTGCATTTCACCACTTCCTTTAATGAAATGGTTTGGTATTTAACCACCTCATCACCAGAAATATTTCTGTAGTCTTAACCTGAATTCACCCTGCCACGTTTCAGCATGATTTTTCTTACTCTGGGAGACAGACTGGAAAATTCGTTTCATGGCAGCAGGAATGTCTAAGTAATCTTAGGGGAAAGTGCTTATTCCAACTTTCTTTTCTCTTCCTCGCCAATCTATAGCCCCCTTTCCAACTAGATTTCGAACGTTGAACCGCCTTTCTGAATCTTTCCCTGTTGACCCCTCTTGTTCAGCGAGACCAGAACACACAGGCTTGGAGCTGACTTGTTCATGCATTTCTCTTTTGCACACATTTTATTTCAGGTCACAATGCTCTGTATTTGCAAGCAAGATGGGTTCTCTTTAATGCAACTCTGGTGCTCTGGACAATGTCTGGGCTTGGAATCAGAAGTATTGGACTTGTCACTCACCAGCTGTTACTTGAGACACATTCCTCAGCCTTGAAGAGATTCAGTTTACTCATCTGGAAAACAGAGAAAATGAGGCTTTAATTGCTGGGGTCATTGTGAAAAAAAAAATATCAAGGAAAATGTACAAAAGTGCTTAGGATAACGGCTAACACTTAACAGGGGACCCGCAGACACTAATTCACATTCTTTAAGGGCAGTGTCTAACTTCTGTTTCTAAAGTAGTAGCAGTGCTCAGGCGCTCAGTTGTGTCTGACTCTTCGCAATGCTGTGGACTGATGGCCACCAGGATTCTCTGTCCATGAAATTTCGCAGGCAGGAATACTGGAGTGGGTTGCCATTTCCTTCTCCAGGGGATCTTCCTCACCCAGGAATTGAACCCATGTCTCTTGCATTGGCAGGCAGATTCTTTACCACTGAGCCGCCTGGGAAGCTTCTTTTGTTTCTATGGTTTTCCTTGTTAAGGGCTCAGGGTGCTGTTTTGCTCATCAGAGAAGCTTCATAGGGATGCTGACTGGCTATCTTATTTGGTAGCTGAGGACACACAAGTGGGAAAGGATTTAGGACCATGGATTAGATGGTAAAGAATCTGCCTGCAATGCAGGAGACTGGTGTTTAATCCCTGGGTCAGGAAGATCCCCTACAGAAGGGAATGGCAACCCACTCCAGTATTCTTGCCTGGAGAATTTCTTGGACAGAGGAACCTGGTGAGCTACTACTGTCCATGGAGTCACAAAGAGTCGGACACACTTTCTAACATTTGTGGTCTGAAGTCTGGCAAAGTCCCTGATTGAGGGTTCCCATGCCAGGTGGGCTGCAGGAAATGGAAAAATGGGACAGCACGTGTCTGCCAGGGAACTGGGTGAGGCCAGATCCATGAGACAGACATCTAGGGGAAAAGGACTGAGGATTTAGTCTGAAAGAGTAGTCTGGTGCAGGCATATAGACAAGAAATGTTCCCATAAAACACTCTGTCTCTTGTAACTCCTCCAGCTCTTAGAGTTCACCTTTGTGCTGCCTTTTCTGTCTTACACACTCACTTCAACAAGTCCATTCTGATCCTTATCTGTGTGGGGGCGGGGCTTCTCTATCTAGGTGCCTGGTTTGATTACCTAGGAAGGTACATAAATAATTGCTGAGAAAGTAATTTATTTTCCCCCAGAAAACACGGGATCTTCCCTCCATCTGGTTCCTTAGTGCTTCTTTTGCACGAGGGTTGGAGACCCCATGAGATGGCTGCGGTGAGGCTCAGGCGAGGTTAGGGGACAGAGGTGGGCACTAGTCTGATGTGACTCCGGGTAAAGTGGGCAGGGTTACTCAGGGGTTGAGCAACCTGCTCCACAACTGTTCTGGGAGGAAATGAGATTGGGTGGGAAACCCTAAGCCTGGAGATTACTGAGGACTAGGGAGGGGTTTGTTTGTAGAGGGTGAGACCAGCTGAATGGACGGGGAGGTGGGGGGAGGGGAGCGAGCCTGTCAGAAGGTCAAGGAACGTGTCACCTCCATTGCACAGCTCACTTCTTTGGTCAAAGCCAGTGGAGCAGTCAGGTGGCTGCTATTCGTTTATTTTTCTACTACACATGCCTTGACCCATGATAGGATCCTCAGATACAGAGTTGAACACATTCCTCCATTCATTCACAGGCTGTGCAAGGTCAGAGTCTGGTTTTATCTTGGTTGTTTCCCCCTTTATCCCTGATCATCACTCCCATTTCTCTTCCACTCTCTTTCTCATTTCCCACTTCCCCCAAATGCCAGTCACTGACTCATATCTGACAGTCTTCAGCGATACGACCTTGAACCTGTGTTCCTATGGCTTCGGCAAGAGCATCCCCGGGCACATGCCCAGCACAGAGCATTGCTGGGCATAAGGTCTATGAGTACTTCATTTTCACTAAACACTCCTTGGTTGTTTCTAGAATGTTTGTGCCAGTTTGATGATGCTCCAGAAATGCACAGGCATGTCAGGAAGCAGCAGTTAGAACTGGACATGGAACAACAGACTGGTTCCAAATAGGAAAAGGAGTACGTCAAGGCTGTATATTGTCACCCTGCTTATTTAACTTATATGCAGAGTACATCATGAGAAATGCTGGGCTGGAAGAAACACAAGCTGGAGTCAAGATTGCTGGGAGAATTATCAATAATCTCAGATATGCAGATGACACCACCCTTATGGCAGAAAGTGAGGAGGAGCTAAAAAGCCTCTTGTTGAAAGTGAAAGAGGAGAGTGGAAAAGTTGGCTTGAAGCTCAACATTCAGAAAACAAAGATGATGGCATCTGGCCCCATCACTTCATGGAAAATAGATGGAGAAACAGTAGAAACAGTGTCAGACTTTGTTTTTTTGGGCTCCAAAATCACTGCAGATGGTGACTGCAGCCATGAAATTAAAAGGCGCTTACTCCTTGGAAGAAAAGTTATGACCAACCTAGATAGTATATTCAAAAGCAGAGACATTACTTTGCCGACTAAGGTCCGTCTAGTCAAGGCTATGGTTTTTCCTATGGTCATGTATGGATGTGAGAGTTGGACTGTGAAGGAGGCTGAGCGCAGAAGAATTGATGCTTTTGAACTGTGGTGTTGGAGAAGACTCTTGAGAGTCCCTTGGACTGCAAGGAGATCCAACCAGTCCATTCTGAGGGAGATCAACCCTGGGATTTCTTTGGAAGGAATGATGCTAAAACTGAAGCTCCAGTACTTTGGGCACCTTATGTGAAGAGCTGACTCATTGGAAAAGACCCTGATGCTGGGAGGGATTGGGGGCAGGAGGAGAAGGGGACGACCGAGGATGAGATGGCTGGATGGCATCACAGACTCAATGGACGTGAGTCTGAGTGAACTCCGGGAGTTGGTGATGGACAGGGAGGCCTGGCGTACTGCGATTCATGGGGTCGCAAAGAGTCGGACACGACTGCGCGACTGAACTGAACTGAACGAACTCTCCATCACTTGGTATTACCCAGCCTTCTAATCTTTGTGCATTGTGTATGTGTATGTGAATAAAGTAGTATGTCACTGTTTAAAAGTTTGTATTTCTCTGATTTCTATGCTTTCCTAGAAATACATATCTCATCCTTGGTATCCATTCTGTAAATTATGTATTACATGTTTTGTTCATTTTTCTCTTGAATTTCCAATCTTTTTCATGTTGATTCGCAAGAGTTTCTCCTATGAGTTAGGTATATAATTATCTACAATGTAGATAATACGATTTGTGCTGTTCTCATTCAGTTATGGAATCAAGGTTCTACTTATTAGCCTCATAAAGTGATTGACATTTTCACTTCTATAATGGTTATTTATCTATGCAAGTATTAAATTTATTCTTTGCTAATTTGACACTTTTATTTTTTAATGACTTTATTTTTAAATTTTAATTATTTTTCAGTTAAGTAACATAAAATGTCATTTTATTAAATTGTATATTTTCACGTTCTTAAAAAAAAGTTCTATTAAAGTATAGTTGATTTATAGTGTATGTATCTATTCTTATTTAGATTATTTTACATTATATGTTCTAGGGAAGGGAATGGCTACCCACTCCAGTAGTCTTGCCTGGAAAATCCCATGGACAGAGGAGTCTGGTGGGTTACAGTCCATAGGGTCACAAAGAGTCAGACATGACTGAGCGACTATGCATGCACTTTATAGATTATTACAGGGCAGCAAGTATAGTTGCTTGTGCTATACAGCAGGTCCTTACTGTTTGTCAGTTTTATATATAGTAGAGTGCATATTTTAATCCCAGACTGAATTGATCCCACTTCCCTTCTTCCTTTGGTAACCATAAATCTGTTTTGTAAATAGATTCATTTGTATTATTTTTTTAGATTCCACATATAATTTTGTACTTTAAAAATTCCCTATAATGTCATTAGGTTATGGATTCCTCTGCTTATCTATGTTGTATAATAATAACATTCTGTAAGTCTTTTCAATTCTCTACTCTATATCTTACTTTCATTTTTTTGTTTCTTTATAGAAAAAATATAAAAATATATGGTGTTTACTTATTTATTCCTAATTGACATAAGTCTCATAGTGAGTTCTTCTTAGTGGAGTACTTCTTCCAAGAGAATATTAAGAGAAGTCTTATGTATGCCTGCTATACCATTAATTCTGTGCCCAATTTTAAATAGTTTGATTGGTGTTAAAATTCTAGGTTGAAGATTCTTGAATTTTAACACTGAAAAAATTATTCTCTTGGCCAGCTTTTGTTGTAGATATTAAGAATTCCTGTTTCTTTTTAGGTGATCTATATCTTCAGAGAGACTTATATACCCAGGAGGGTCCTGTGGGGTCCTGTTCAATTTTAATCCTCCCTTTCTTTGATATCCCTCAATCCTGAGGGGAACAGGGGCAGGACAAGAAAGGGAATTAAATTTTGGATAGAGAAGTTATTGTAAACTCCACCAGGGAACTTGGTCTTAGGGGAGCTTGGTTTCGGGAGGAGGCTTGGGGGCTGATGAGCTGAGGTAGACAGAAGTTGGTGCTGTGAAGAACATAAGCAGTGTGGGTGAGTGTTAGTGGAGGTTTTTCTTGAATAATCCTAAAAGGGTTCAGGACTCGAAAGCTCTAGATTTGATGGTGGGCAAAAGGGAGACATGGGCTTCCCTGGTGGTTCATGGGTAAAGAATCCGCCTGTAATGCAGGAGCCACAGGTTCAATCCCTGGGTCTGGAAGATCCCCTGGAGGAGGGCATGGCAACCCACTGCGGTATTCTTGCCTGGAGAATCCCATGGACAGAGGAGCCTGGCTGGCTACAGTCCATAGGGTCACAAAGAGTCAGACACAACTGATGTGACTTAGCACAAAAGGGAGAGATAGGCTGAGAAGCCCCCAACTTCTCCACCCTGAGGTCGTGGAGAAGGATTGAAACTGAGTAGCATCCTGAAAACCCTTCCAAGTACAACTCCCACCCCCCGACCCCCACCCCATGTCCCCAGTTTCTTTTGTGTGTGTGTGTGTGTGTGTGTACTTCATTTACTTTTTAACCAATTTGACTGTGGTATAATTTACAGACAATAAAATGCACTCATTTTAAGAATACAGTTCATTGCGTTTCAAAATTTATACCTTTGTGTAGCCACCACTGTCAATTCTGTCACCCCCACAATTTCCTCGTGCCCCTTTGTCACCAATCTCTTGTCCCTATATCCAGCCCCAGGCAATCATGCAACTATTTCCTGTCCCTATAGTTTATTAGATTTCCCTTTTTCAGAATCTCATTGGTATGGGTTGTATTCTTGTTTGTAGGAAAAAGATTCCTGTCTCCTAGACCTTCCCTGAGTTCCAAAGGGCAGATTCCAGCAGTTACTAATTAGAGGAGGGAGGGAGTGCAGAAACAAACGAGAAGTAGCCAAGGAACAATAGTGCAGCCATAAAGGAGAGTGCTAGCTCCTCCTCAAGGGATATATTGACACGTAACACTCTGATACAAATCCTATAGAGTTCTTCTATTGGAGCTAAGGTTCTTACCCAGGTGGGGGTTGGTAGTTTCAGGCTGAGCACAAGATTCCTGGGACACCATCCAATTACTTCATGCTCAGCTGTTCAGTCATTCAGTCTTTGTGACCCCCTGGTCTGTAGCCCACCAGGCTCCTCTTTCGATGGAACTTTCCAGGCAAGAATGCTGGAATGGGTTGCCATTTCAGACTCCAGGGGCTGATCCTGACCCAGGGATTGAACCTATATCTCTTGTGTCTTCTGCAGTTGGCAGGAGGATTCTTTATCATTGAGCCACCTCGGAAGCACCAATCAGAAAAAGCCATACATTTTATAACCCTCACCCCCAGTTTTGCCTTTAAAAACTCTACCCTGAAAATCATCAAGTATTTGGGTCTTTTGAGCATGATTTGCCCACCCTTCCTGCTTGACACTTTCTCTGCCCCAAACTTTTAGTTCAGTTTAGTTCGGTCACTCAGTCGTGTCCGACTCTTTGCGAACCCATGGACTGCAGCACCAAATCCTGGAGTTTACTCAAACTCATGTCCATTGAGTCATGATCCCATCCAACCATCTCATCCTCTGTCGTCCCCTTCTCCTGCCTTCAATTTTTCCCAGCATCAGGGTCTTTACAAATGAGTCAGTTCTTCGCATCAGGTGGCCAAAGTATTGGAGTTTCAGCTTTAGCATCAGTCCTTCCGATGAATATTTAGGACTGATTTTTCTTAGGATGTACTGGTTTGATCTCCTTGCAGTCCAAGGGACTCTCAAGAGTCTTCGTCAACACCACAGTTCAAAAGCATCTATTCTTTGGTGCTCAGCTTTCTTTATAGTCCAACTGTCACACCCATACATGACTACTGGAAAGACCATAGCTTTGCCTAGACTGACGTTTGTCGGCAAAGTAATGTCTCTGCTTTTTAATATGCTATCTAGGTTGGTCATAATTTTTCTTCCAAGGAGTAAGCGTCTTTTTAATTTCATGGCTTCAATCACCATCTGCAGTGATTTTGGAGCCCCCCAAAATAAAGTCTGTCACTGTTTCCACTGTTTCCCCATCTATTTCCCATGAAGTGATGGGACCAGATGCCATGATCTTCATTTTCTGAATGTTGAGCTTTAAGCCACCTTTTTCACTCTCCTCTTTCACTTTCATCAAGAGGCTCTTGAGTTCTTCTTCACTTTCTGCCATAAGGATGGTGTCATTTGCATATTTGAGGTTATTGATATTTCTCCTGGCAATCTTGATTCCAGCATGTGCTTCATCCAGCCCAGCGTTTCTCATGCTGTACTCTGCATATAAGTTAAATAAGCAGGGTGACAATATATGTCAAGGAGCCTTGATGCACTCATTTCCCTATTTGGAACTAGTGTGTTCTTCCAAGTCCAGTTCTAACTGTTGCTTCCTGACTGGCATACAGATTTCTCAAGAGGCAGGTCAGGTGGCCTGGTATTCCCATCTCTTTCAGAATTTTCCAGAGCTTGCTGTGATCCACACAGTCAAAGGCTTTGGCATAGACAATAAAGCAGAGATAGATGTTTTTCTGGAACTCTCTTGCTTTTTCAATGATCCAGCAGTGTTGGCAATTTGATTTCTGCTTCCTCTACCTTTTCTAAATCCAGCTTGAACATCTGAAAGTTCATGGTTCATGTATTGCTAAAGCCTGGCTTGAAGAATTTTGAGCATTACTTTACTGCCATGTGAGATGAGTGTAATTGTGCAGTAGTTTGAGCCATCTTTGCTATTGCCTTTCTTTGGGATTGCAATGAAAATCGACCTTTTCCAGTCCTGTGGCCACTTCTGAGTTTTCCAAATTTGTTAGCATATTGAGTGCAGCACTTTCAGAGCATCATCATTTAGGATTTGAAATATCTCCACTGGAATTCCATCACCTCCACTAGGTTTGTTCATAGTGATGCTTCCTAAGGTCCACTTGACTTTGCATTTCAGGATGTCTGGCTCTAGGGGAGTGATCACACCATCGTGATTATCTGGGCCATGAAGATCTTTTTTGTACAGTTCTTCTATGTATTCTTGCCACCTCTTCTTAATATCTTCTGCTGTTGTTAGGTCCATATCATTTCTTTCCTTTGTTGTGCCCATCTTTGCAATAAATATTCCCTTGGTATCTCTAATTTTCTTGAAGAGAGCTCTAGTCTTTCCCATTCTATTGTTTTCCTCTATTTCTTTGCAGTGATCACCGTGGAAGGTGTTCTTATTTCTCCTTGCTATTCTTTGGAAATCTGCATTCAAATGGGTATATCTTTCCTTTTCTCCTTTGCTTTTCGCTTCTCTTCTTTTCACAGCTATTTGTAAGGCCTCCTCAGACAGCCATTTTGCTTTTTTGCATTTCTTTTTCTTGAGGGTGGTCTTGATCCCTGCCTCCTGTACAATGTCATGAACATTGTCCGTAGTTCTTCAGGCACTCTGTCTATCAGATCTAATCCCTTGAATCTATTTGTCACTTCCACTCTATAATCGTAAGGGATTTAATTTTGGTCGTACCTGAATGGTCTAGTGGCTTTCCCCACTTTCTTCAATTTAAGTCTGAATTTGGCAATAAGGAGTTCGTAATCTGAGCCACAGTCAACTCCCAGTCTGTTTTTGCTGATTGTATAGAGCTTCTCCTTCTTTGGCTGCAAACAATATAATCAATCTGATTTTGGTATTGACCCTCTGGTGATGTCCATGTGTAGAGTCTTCTCTTGTGTTGTTAGAAGAGGGTGTTTGCTATGACCAGTGTGTTATCTTAGCAAAACTCTATTAGTCTTTGCTCTGCTTCATTCTGTACTCCAAGGCCAAATTTGCCTGTTACTCTAGGTGTTTCTTGACTTCCTACTTTTGCATTCTAGTCCCCTATAATGAAAAGGACATCTTTTTTGGGGGTGTTAGTTCTAGAAGGTCTTGTAGATCTTCAGAGAACTATTCAACTTCAGCTTCTTCAGCATTACTGTTTGGGGAGTAGACTTGGATTACTGTGATATTGAATGGTTTGTCTTGGAAATGAATAGAGATCATTCTGTCGTTTTTGAGATTGCATCCAAGTACTGCATTTTGAACTCTTTTGTTGACTATGATGGCTACTCCATTTC
The DNA here is from genome assembly GCA_006408695.1 of Aepyceros melampus. Lineage (NCBI taxonomy): Eukaryota > Metazoa > Chordata > Mammalia > Artiodactyla > Bovidae > Aepyceros > Aepyceros melampus. The sequence continues at coordinate 374,455 of SJXQ01008256.1, read as the reverse complement.
TTCTAAGGGATTCTTGCCCACTCTAGTAGATATAATGGTCATCTGAGTTAAATTCACCCATTCCAATTCATTTTAGTTTACTGATTCCTAAAATGTCGACGTTCACTCTTGCCATCTCCTGTTTGACCACTTCCAATTTGCCTTGATTCATAGACCTAACATTCCAGGTTCCTATGCAATATTGCTTGTTACAGCATTGGACCTTGCTTATATCATCAGTCACATCCACAACTGGGTGCTGTTTTTGCTTTGACTCTGTCTCTTCATTCTTTCTGGAGTTATTTCTCCACTGATCACCAGTAGCATATTGGACCCCAAACTTTGAGGTTCCCATTTGTTTGGCCTCACTGTGCATAAGGCACAGGTACTTGGGTTTGAAACTACAGGTTCGTCCCTGTCTAAAGAAAATGAACAATCTGTTCTTCGTGTTCAACTGATGCCACATCTGGGCTCCATTTCCATTCACCCTGAAATAGAACCCAATAGCCAACAGTGCCACATCGAGTTCACAGTCAGCTTTAATAATCCCCCAGTGACTAGGTATTTGAGGGAATTGTGATACGTGAAAAGGAAACATTGTGGAATAGAGAAATTATCTCATAGGAACACAAGAGATAGTTCAGGCTAAATAAGGAGCTTGAGAGAAAGGAATTTGTATCCTCAGAGACATTTATGAAGACACCACATCAATTAAACAAGAAGATGCTATGAAAATGCTAATTAAGATGTTGGAAGATAAAATAGAGGAAACCAAAAGAAAAAGAGCATAAAATGATCAACAACAACAAAAACATTTAAAAATAACCCAGGGACTCAATATCCAGCTGATGGACGATCCAAAAGAAAAATATGTGGGAAGGAATTACAAAGAAATATTACAAGAGAATTTCCCAGAGTCAAAGGCTATAAAAGTTAAGACAGAAGGGTCTACCTACTCCCCACCATAATGAATAAAAGATAGTACAAGCATCATTTAAAAATTCAGAATGTTGATATTAAAAGAGAGATCTTAAGTGCTTCCAGAGAGGGACAGAGACAGAGACACGGATAGAAATGAGGAAAAAAACAACCCACCAATAAATGGGCACCGAAGCCTTAAGAGCAACTCTAGATGATAGACTGTAATGAAATGATTTGTATTATGAAGGAAAGCTCCTTTTCACTAGAATTCTATTCAGGAAAAATAATTGTGAATTTTGAAGGCAGAAGAAAAGACATTTTCAGACAAATGCAATGTTGAAAAGCCTTAGTTCCACACATCTTTGAAGGAAAGTCATTTGAGGACACAGCTCTGCAAAAGGAGAGAGTAAAGCAAGCCAGAAGGAGACGTAGGATTCTGGAAGCAGTACCTGCAACTTGGACAGGAGGGAAGAGAAATGTAGATGACATTTTTGCTGTAGGTCTAACGAGAGATCAGTACAGATTTTACAGCTGAAGGAAACTCGGATTTGTATTTTCTGCCATTTATAAAGACATCATAAACACAGAATTGTTAAATCAGTTGAAGCTGGCAATCTGGACTCAATTAGTCTAACTTCAGAGAGTGAACGCTCCTTTTTTTTTTTTTAATCTTATATTACTTCTTCTCATAACTTAAAGTGATTTATGGTTTCCACCAAGAAAATAAAAATTTTAGTATGTGTCGTGTATGCTAAGCACTCTTATTAGAGTCAGAATGCCAAAAAAAAAAAGTTATGCAAAATTGCTAAATTAAGAAATGACTTTCTAGAAATCCAAAAATAGTTCCTAGAGAAATGAATGTAACCACAAGGAGAGAAAATTTTAAAGAGTGAAAGGCGGTTTAGCTGAGGGAGTTCAGGGGCAGAGGGAAGAGATTAAATTAATCATGTGCACCTATTCCTTTGAAAATTTAAAACTTTTTTGCTGTGTATTAAAAAAAAAATATTTAAGTAATTTATTTGGCTGCACCAGGTCTTAGTTGCAGCATGCAGGATTCTTAGTTGAGGCGTGTGGGGTCTTGTTCCCTGACCATGGATGAAACCTGGACCCTTTGCATTGGGAGCATGGAGTCTTCCCTTCTAGACCACCAGGGAAGTCCCTGTTTCTTTGTATTAAAAAAAAAAAATGAATAGGGCTTGTTTTAATGATAAACCAAATGAGGAAATACAGCAAGGCACAAAGGCCCGGAAGAGTAAAACATTCGTGGCTTGCGGGAGGTCGGTATGGCTTAAGGGACTGAACTGGAGGATGGTTGGGGGCAAGTAGGAGAAGCTGGAGATGACTCTGGAAAAGTAGACCAGGGCAGGGCTGTGAAAAGCATCGAATGCCACGCTAAATAGATTGGAATTTCCTTTGTTGGCAACAAAACGATGAAAACTTTTTGAGCCGCGTGATTCCATCTGTGTTCTAGGAGGCGCATCCTTATTGCGATGTGAAACGGGCGCTGAGTGTGGGAAGGCAGGAAGTCGGAGGATGGAGGACGAGAGCAGCGCCGGGTACAGCCGTCTACGGGTCTGAACGAAGGCTTTCATCCTGGGAGGAAACTGAAGTTCCATACCAGCGACTGGAATCAAAAGCCTTCCCGCCACGTTAGCTGCCGCCCGCGCCTGCGGTGTCTGCGGTTCAGCGCAGGATGGTCCCCGCCCGAGAAGCACTGATGGACCTCGTGTTGGGGCAGCGGGGTGGCCTCGTGGAATTGCAGCCCCTCCTCCCCGGGAACCGCTAGAAGCCCACGCCTGGGCGGCGTCTCAGTTCAGCTTTTTAGACCTTCCTATAAACTATTTTTTGGCTACTTTTAAAGCCATGTTTTAGTTTTTCTTATGGGATTTTTACCAACTTCTCTGCACCCCCTCCACACCCTTGAATGGTTCCCCTGGTTTTTATAAGCAGTTTTTCAGTTTTTTCCTCCTGTCTTGCCAACACATCTAAGAAGTAGGATTTTTTCTCTCTCCTTTTATTATTAATAGCTTTAAAATAATATAATGGAAAAAAATGAATGTTTGTAAACTTCTGGCCTCCTGCTTTCTAGGTTCACACCCAGGGGTGCCCTCCCTCTGAGGCTAATTAACATTCCACGTGCTGGGTGTGGATGTCTGTGTGGCTAGGAGCTCTCAGATGGTTTCAGCCCTGTCTCCTCAGTTACCCCGATTTCCTCCCTGACTTCTTACCTATCTCCTTGTCTTTCTCCTGCCTCTGGTTGCTAGGCAACATAGCTCAGGGGCAAAGGAGTTTGGTTGCAAGTGCCCAGGTAAGGAACTCTGGGAGTTGGGCAACATGCTGAAGGTCAAAGGCAGCCATCCATGGCTGTGGCATTCTCTCCTCTAGGCATGAACCTGACTCAGGAGGGGAAATATTCGAAGGCAGGGAGTGGTGTGAAATAGGTAGCTTTCCCTTCACACCCAAGAGGCCATATGGTTCCTAGCCTTCTGGCAGAGAGGATCAAAATTGAGCTGAACAGGTCTTTGTGCATTTCAGGAATGTGTTCATTTTCCTCCAGGCTTCTCCTGCCCTTGACTCTGCAAAAATGACAAACTCACTTGTTAGTAGAGGTGGCATTTGAGGGTTGGGAATCCACCTCCCTATTACCATGTCATTCAAAATTTGACCTGGGGACTGGCAGCAGAGGAATCACCTGGAGCTTGTTAGAAATGCAAGCCTCAGCCCCACCCCAGACCTGTGAGGCAGAATCTGCTTTTTGTCAGAACGGCTGGGTCGTTTGTGTGCACATTAAGTTTGAGACTTGGATCAGATACTCTGCTGTCAGTTTGGTTAGAATGAGGGCACCTGGCTGACAATGGGACTGGTGTCCCACAGAATCCTATCTTTGCCTGGTCAGTGGAGCATCACAGAGCCATAGATTGGGGTCTTCTATGGATTTATGGATTTATGGAGAAGTCCGTGTGCAAAAGCACAGTCAGTCTCTCCTTTCTCCATCCGCCCTGATCTTTCCCAGGTTCCCCCGACCATGCATGCTCAGATTCGTTCTCCCACCTCATCCTTGCAGAATCCTAGGAGGTAGCAAATTGGGGTTATTAATCTCATTTTAAACAGTAAGCCTCCATTTTGTGGATGAGGGAATGACTATCGCATTCAAGGTCACAGAGCTGCTAAACTCTACTTACCCTTCTGATCACCCAGCATCTCACTCCCAGACTAGACTTTCAGCCCTTTTCAGCATGAAGCTAAGAAAAACTAATTACTATGGAGAGAAAAAAAAGCCATCAGAAGCATCATGTTGGATTTGGTTTGAATCATAAATTCCACCACGTAGGGCTGCATCTAAAGCCTTCTTCCCGAGCCTGTGCAAACGATTCCAGTGGTTCAGAGGCCCTTTGAGCAAGAAGTTACACGGATTGAGTTTCAAAGAAAAGAATGTCGAAAGAGATCTCCCAGATGAGGATGGAGTCCAGATGTGGACATGGCTCTTCCAGATGTGTGGGAGAGTTGAGTTGGGGAGTGAGTTGCCTCACATGTCTGCAGGATGAAATGGAAAAACCGCTAGCAGCCACGGGAGAAAGTAGGACAGGGGGAAGAGGAAAGAGATGAGGGGAACAGAATCCAAGCTCAACTCTGCAACGCAGGACCAGACGAATTTGAGGTGCCCGTTCCCACGTGAGCTGACATTTCCAATCTGAGGTCCATGTGGAGGCCACACCTATCCTGTGCTGCTGGAGAGAAAACTGAGACAGTGTTGTGCCTTCAGGTCGCTGAATGAATCAGATCTGCCCCACAGAGGACTTTTCCACGTGAGGCTGCAGGGCAGGCCAGGCACCTAGAGTCTTGCACAGGGCAGAAGGGAACCTAAGGCTGGAATGCGGAAGAAGGAGCCAGAAGCTGCCTGGGCCTTCCTTCCCCCAGCGTCTGAATCAGCAGCTCGTTTTCTCCGGCCTCACCTGGTTTGTTTTTTCACCAGGGCTGGGACAGCCCCTGTTTCTCAGATGAGTAAATCTGCACAGAAAATAGAGATCCTGTGCACAGGAAACTCATCATGGTTTGTCACATCCCCGAAAGCCAGTTGTTGTTCTTCATTTGCTAAGTCGTGTCCAGCTCTTTGTTAGACTGCAGCACGCCAGGCTCCCCTGTCCTTCACCATCTCCTGGAGTTTGCTCACATTCATGTCCATTGAATCAGTGAAAGCCAGAGCCGTTGTCCAACTCCTGGCTGCAGAGAATAAACTCCCTTTATTTCCCTTGGTCAGCATCTTTCCCTTCTCCTGGAAGATGTGCCAGATCACTGCTCCTGGTGTGCTGTTGTTTCTCTGCACACCACTCCCGCCCCCCTGCCCTGCTACTCTCCCAAACCTTCCTCTCCTTCCATGTAAGGACCATCCTCAAGTTCCTGAGTCTGTGTCATTCTTGGCCATGCATTCCTTCTTACCCTTCCGAATATGTTTCAGCAACACAAATAACAGTCTGTGCTGGTCCCACTAGTGGGGTCCATGTCTATTTCCCTTTAAGTGGTCCCAGAATCCGAGGAATACATTCCAACAAAATGAGTACATTTAAGTTGTTAATTATGTGTATTATTAAAACATGTGCACATGTAACAACTCCTACATACTGATTACACACACACACACACACGCATACACAGTCACAATCTCTGGCCAATATGCTAATAACACAATGAATGCTCAGTTGAAAAAGATAATTGCCATAAACACACTGCTGCTGTTGCTGTAAGATGCTTCAGTCGTGTCTGACTCTGTGTGACCCCAGAGATGACAGTCCACCAGGCTCCCCTGTCCCTAGGATTCTCTAGGCAAGAACACTGGAGTGGGTTGCCATTTCCTTCTCCAATGCATGAAAGTGAAAAGTGAAAGTGAAGTTGCTCAGTTGTGTCCGACTCTTAGCGACCCCATGGACTGCAGCCGACCAGGCTCCTCCGTCTATGGGATTTTCCCGGCAAGAGTACTGGAGTGGGTTGCCATTGCCTTCTCCCATAAACATGCTACTATATGTAAAATAGATAATCAATAAGGGCCTACTGCATAGCACAGGAAACCCTACTTAGTACTTTGCAATAACCTATATAGGAAAAGAATCTGAAAAAAGAATGGATATATGTATATGTATAGCTGATTCACTTTGCTTTACACTTGAAATTAACACAATATTGTAAATCAACTATACTCCAATATAAAATAAATATTAAATTAAAAAATAATAAAATATTCAAAGAAATTTAAAAAAGGGTTAATTAGTTTATTAGTTAATCTGTTTTCCTATGTGGTATCTAATCTTCCCTGGGTCTGCAGCCCAACACATTTTTCAAAGCCCACATCAGTCAGAGGTTAGATTATCCAGTTACAAGGTACTGAGGTCATTGCAGAGTAAAGTTAGGAGTGGTGCACCCTGGGCACAGAGATAAATGTCATTACTTTGGGAATCAAGCACCAGGAAGTGTAGGGCTGTAACCGAGCAGGGCCCTATGAGGCCTTTCCAGAATAGACCCCTGCCAATGTCCTCTACCTGCCTTTTGTCTTTAGAGAAACTTTACAAAAAAGAATAAATTTAATCAGAGAACTGAGGAAATGCAGGAAGAAAGGAAATCAGTTGAGCAAGACAAAATAATAATAGTTAAGCCATTCAACAAAGTTAGGGACCATTAGTTCTCCTTCAAGGACTATAGGTGACATTCTGAGTCATGTTCTTTGAGCTGTTGCAGAAACTTAAACTCCCAGCAGATGGAAGAAGTTAAGACGCAGACCCCAGATAAGTGGGAACCAGAAGGCTGAAGATGCGGACTCCCAATGACCTCACCACTAATCAATCAGAAGAATGTCCACAAACTGATCACATACCTCACAACCCCCCTCCCTCATCCCGTCTTTATAAACCTTTCCCTGAAACCCTTTGGCAAGTCCGCATCTTTTAAGCACTAGCTGTCCTGGACGCCTTACTTGGACCTGCATTAACCACACACTTTCCTTCACCACAACCCATTGTCAGTAGGCTGACTTTACGGCGCACAGGAAGTGTCTCCAAGTTTGGTTCTGTGACAATATCATTGTCATTATCATCACCACCATCATCATCATTGTTGGCTGATGGCAGATGCTTTGTTTCCTTCGTTTTATTTATATATTTTGTGGCTGTGCTGGGCCTTCCTTGCTGCACCGGCTTTTCTCTAGTTGCGAAGAGCAGAGGCTACTCTCTAGCTGTGGTACTCAGTTTTCCCGCCGGGGTGGCTTCTCTTATTGCAGAGCATGGGCTCTGGGGCTCACGGGCTTCAGTAGTTGCAGTGCGTGGGCTCAATAGCTGTGGTTCCAGGGCTCCAGAGCATAGGCTCACTCGTTGTGACATGTAGGCTTAGCTGCTCCGTGGCGTGTGAGATCTTCCCAGACCAGGAATTGAACCTGCTGCTGCTGCTAAGTCGCTTCATTCATGTCCAACTCTGTGTGACTCCGTAGATGGCAGCCCACCAGGCTCCCCTGTCCCTGGGATTCTCCAGGCAAGAACACTGGAGGTGGTTGCCATTTCCTTCTCCAATGCATGAAAGTGAAAAGTGAAAGCGAAGTCGCTCAGTCCTGTCCAATTCTTAGTGACCCCATGGACTGAAGCTTCCCAGGCTCCTCTGTCCATGGGATTTTCCAGGCAAGAGTACTGGAGTGGGGTGCCATTGCCTTCTTCAGAATCGAACCTGTGTCTTCTGCATTGGCAGGCGGAGTCTTTAACTCTGAGTCACCAGGGAAGCCCTATTTTCTTTGTTTTAGTCTGAGTTCATTCTCAAGCTACTGTTAGTTTTATATTTGATTCTAAGGGTAATACAATATTCCAATTAGTACCTTGTCCAGTTTTATAAAACTGATTCTGTCCTGGTTCACTAGAATGTACATCTTTAAGTTTTTATATGTAAACCCACTTAGAATTGGCTTCAGGCGTAGGCAAATAAAAAGCTAGGCTAAGTTCAGTGTGTGGTTCAGAAAATGTCTACACTTCATCCTGGCTTTTAATCACCAACTTATGTATTTCATGCTTCTGAATTGGATAGATTTCTGTTTGGCATTTTGGGTGGCCATGTTGGTTGAAAGTTCTCACAAGCTGGTTGTAGTCATTGTTATTTTAGAAAGATTCTAGAAAGCCTGGTGTTACAAGTAGCCTACCTTGCCCTCAGATACTGTCCTGTGGGTCCTTAATCACTGCATTTTGCTCAAGTTTTATATTATCAAGCTTTTCCACCTTCTATTTCTGGGCTTTTCACAGAGTCACACATCTGCTCCAGGCGTGATGGTATTCGGGTTTGCTTACTACCCTGGTTCGAGTAGGCCTGTTCAGGGAGGAAGGATAAGGCTTTTCTCCTATCAGAACTTCCACCTCTGCTGGAGAGAGAGTCCCAGCCCATTACTCCTCAGTGGTGACTAAGGCTCAAAAGCCTAGCCCTTGTCCTTGGATTCCACCTGTGCAATTTCATTTGGAACGTACCTTTCTGTTTACTTGTCCTCCTCCTTTCACCTATCTGTTATGCTTAACTCTACCCTCGCATACTTGCTAATTCTAATCCTTTGGTGACCTAAGCTAGAGAAATGCCGCAGGAGTAAACTGTTCGCCATCCACGAGTTTTCTCCCCTGCCTGCTATGGCATCTATTCCTCTGACATTAATGCACTGGTGTTACTGAACACGCATTCAGGTGCCTGACGCACAGTGAGGCCAAACAAACTGAAACATCGGAGTCTGGAGAAGAGACGTGTTTGTTGCAGGACCATACAAGGAGACTGGTGGCTCATGTTCCTAAACCCCCCAAACCCCAAAGTGTTCCAGTAAAACATTATTAAAGACCAGGTGAAGAAGGAGTGTTGTTGGTTTTTGCAAACTTCTTGGCGTCAGAATTCTTTGTTCTTACAGCTGTCTATGTGGGTCATGTCACAATGTTCCTATAAACCTCCAACAGGACAAATGTTATTCTCTGTTCTGCAACTTTTAATCTCTATATGAATGGAAAAGTGTTTTACCCTGAAAGGTGAGAGCCTTCAGAATGGGCTTTCCTGTACATTTCAGGCTAAGGCAACATTCTAAGTCAAGGAACACAAACGGTAAAGTAAAAGAAACAGAGCCAATCTGAAGTCAGATTTGCTCTTCCCTATTACACTGAGTTAAATCTATCATTTATTATATAACTATGTGCCAAGAAATTGACTCATGTTTATCAAATTTATTGCTACTAACAACCCAACTAGCTAGATGGTGTTCTCCCCATTTTACAGATGAGGAAACTGAGGCTTAGAGTGGCTGAATGCCTTGCTCAGGTTCCTGGAGCTGGAAATCAGATGAAACCTGGTTCATGTGACTCCAGAGCCTCTTCTCCAAGGACTTTTAGATCTAGTTCAGGGTACCCCAAGAGGTCTTCTGTTATTTCAAGAAATTCTCAAATGGCCAAACCCATCTGTTTCAATTCAGTGTATTAATAAAAACAATAATGCTTATAGGTCTCATAGTAATACAGTGAAAGGAAGGAGAAGAGTGTTATAGCCTGAAAGGTTGGAAATCACCATCTCTACACTGGAAGGAAGAATTCAGGTTACACATTAGATGTTTCCACTAGAGTGACTTTGGCCATAGGTGTGTGAACCCGCCACCGCCCTTTCGTTTGGTGGATGGACTTAAGTCTGCAGCTGAACCTGATGGAGGAGATTCCTTCTAGGTTCATGACCCTGCTCTTGGGGATGCAGAGTCTTCAGCTGGCAGGTCCTGAATGGCAGAACAAAGACCAAGTGAGAAGCACAGGAACAAGGGCTGGAAGTTCATTTCATCAAACAATTGAAAATGAGATATTTTTTCTAGAACTTGTAGCAAAATGATACTTTCTATTGCAAGAAAATACAAACCACTTCCCCATCAAGGTTATGTCCTTGTGCACACCCCCTGACACCCTTGACACGAATCCCTCTCGGCCTCTGGAGAAGAAGCCAGTGTAAGTCCAGAGAAGCATGGTCTAGGGTAGGTTTACAGCTTTATCCTGCCTCTTTCCACAGAGTACTCGAGACTGCACAAATAATACTGTGAAGCTCTAGCGATGCCATTTTCCCCAGTGATAAGTTTGCAGACTTTGCTGTGGATGACTCTGCTGACAGTCCTAAGAGGGTCACACAGTCCTCTGAAAGAAGCCCCAAAGCTGAATGTCATAGTCTAACTCTGAAGTCTTATTGTGAGAATTGGTATTTCTGGAGGATACACAGGAAACTTTTCTCATGGCATCAAGGAGATCGAATCCAAAAAGACTTGAGGAAAGGGTTGAATTTTTCAGCCTTCAAAACTAACTTTTAGGAAAGTGCCTTATCATCCTTTGTGCGTGTGTGCCAAGTCACTAGTAGTGTCTGACTCTTTGCAACCCTATTGACTCTTGTCCACCAGGCTCCTATGTCCATGGGATTCTCCAGGCAAGAATACTGGAATGGGTTGCTGTGCCCTGCTCCAGGGGATCTTCCTGCCCCAGGGGTCAAACCCACATCTCCTGTGATTTTTCATCCTTTATTAACTGCAAACCAAGGAGAGAAGGCCATACCCATCCAGGATCTTCCTTCTGGGCAATTTTTTTTTTTTTTTTGGCCAATGATGGGGTGGTATTAAGAGAGAGAGAGAGACTGAAGTCTCTAGTTCTTCAGGTTAAATGTGGAGTTTGCTCAGGAAATATGAGCAAACATCTTGGAATCCTTATCACCCCATATAAACTGCTTTACTGGTTGACTCTACAGAGAGTATCATATTTACAGAAATGAAATGATACCTTTGTGGAGAGTCTTTCATCATAGGATTTCTTGGCCTGGTCATCTGACCTCTAATTTGCAGAGTAAGAATAAAAACTGAGAGAGGTCACAGTTGAGGAATAAGTCATCAGCAGAACATGATGATAGCTTAACCTTCACTAACCTGGCACCCAGATCCAAGTCCTGGGCTCAGAACGCGAGACTTGTTTGCACTCCCAACCCTGGATAAGCAACCTCATTGCAATGGAGCATGTGTAGTTAGCAGAATGGAGTGAGTCTAATTGCTGTTGAATTAGTTGAGAGTTCAAGATCAGCTGGGTTCTTTCACCATTAACCATCATCCAACAATACTATCAAGCATCTCTATGCCGTGGATGGCACTGGACACCAAGGAGAGAAAGGAGAGGCTGTGACATTTCAGCATTTAACTTGTACAGAAGAAACAGCAGGCAGGGGCTCATACTTTTCTTTAGAGAGAAGGTCAGTAAATAAACATGAAGCCAGTAGAGAATGACATGGAGTATGTCATCAAAATGGCAAAGAAAAGAGTATGAAGGAACACTGGAGGGAATGAATGGGTGTTGGTCTCCAGGCCAACATTTGAAGGAAAGATGGATAAAGAATGGTTCAGAGAGAAGGGGAAGCTACATGGAAATGTTATTGTTCAGGCAAAGGGGTGGGAATCTCCGAGGTGCATGAAGGGCTGGATAAGAAAGAAGCAGACTAGATCTGCAGGGCTGTTTGTGCTGAAGCAGGTGATGATCGGGTTAAGGAGTTCAGTTCAATTGCTCAGTTGTGTCTGACTCTGTGACCCCATGGACTGCAGCACATCAGGCCTCCCTGTCCATCACCAACTCCCGGAGCTTGCTCAAATTCATGTCCATCGAGTCAGTGATGCCATCCAACCATTTTATCCTCTGTTGTCCCCTTCTCCTCCTGCCTTCAATCTTTCCCAGCATCAGGGTCTTTTTGAATGAGTCAGTTCTTCGCATAAGGTGGGTAAAGTATTGGAATTTCAACTTCAGCATCAGTCCTTCCAATGAATATTGAGGACTGATTTCCTTTACGAGTGACTGGTTTGATTTCTTTGTAGTCCAAGGGATTCTAAAAGTCTTCTCCAGCACCACAGGGTTAAAGGAGGAAGAAGGCATACACAGTTCCTGAATCAGGTACAAAATGGTTTTGAAGCTAGTTATTCTCACCAGCTACACATGGTATCTTTTAATTAAAAAAAAAAAAAAACAAAATACTACACATGTTATCATGTCTAGCAATAGACACGAGTTTGAGCAAGCTCTGGGAGATGGTGATGGACAGGGAAGCCTGGCATGCTGCAGTCCATGGGGTCACAAAAGAGCGACTGAAATGAACTGAACTGAAGAAGTTTAAAGGATGAAGCAGCGATGATATCTTTGGAATGGAGGAAAAGACCTCAAAACAGGCAGTGAGAAAGAGAAAGAATTAGCAGGACTCAGTAAAAAGGGGGAAAAAAAGGCTATGGAGGAGTGATACTGAGTGTGTTTTGGCCAAATTTTTTCTGAATTTTTGAGTTGGAAAACACTTTAGTCCAGTATCCTTATTTTATAAATGAGGAAATCCAGGCCAGGTCAGATCTGTAAAGAAGCTGTACATACAGAATTCAGTGTTCTTGCCTGGAGAATCCCAGGGACTGGGAAGGGCTGCTGTCTTTGGGGTCGCACAGAGTCGGACACGACTGAAGCGACTTAGCAGCAGCAGCAGTGAAGTTGAACCAGGCCCTTATCTTATTTAGACAATAATGCAAGTTTTAAGGTTCAGTCACAGAAACTTCTGTAAAATTATGGGAAGATCAGAGGAAGCAGAATGTAAGGTTTGAACTCATGACTTCTACATTCTGAGTCTAGAAAGATCTGGCCCTTGGAGACCTTTGCTGGATGGAGAGTTACTTTGCAGTGAGGCTAATCTGGATGGAGGGATTCAGGTCATCAAAAAGCCACTGGGAAATGTGGTAGGCAGAGGATGGCATAGGGGTTGGGGGGTTCCTGAAGTCATACCCTGCTCCTGGGGGCTGCAAGATGATGATCAGGCCTGTGTGAATGGCTGGATCTTTTCTGGGGAGCCCCACTCTGGTTGGGGTCACCCAGCTTCCATCCAGACTCGTGCTAGCTTTACACCATGTGATTCTCTGTGAGCCTTCAGCTAGCATCGTTTCTCCACACCATATTATAACCAAAAAAAAAAAAAAAAATTAAGAACTTTCCCATGGATTAGGAATGCATTTCATCTAGCTTCATTTAAAATACATTGTTAGACTTGTGTTCACAAATTTGCCCAATACTATAAATATGTATGAAATTGCAGAGGCTCCCACACCCATAGAAAGGCCAGTTTTTGCATGGCTAACAGAGAGAGAAAATTTTAAGGACATCCTGTTTCACTAAGGCTTAATATTTTCCCATTTTTTCTCTTCCTCCTTCTTCTTCTTACTCTGGCTCATCAACCTCCTCACCCTCGGCAATAGAAGTTTTCTATGAGGGCTGAGCTTGGGCAGAGCTGAAGTTTTCCTCTTAAAATGTTGCAAAAAATTTACACACCCAACACAGCTCTCCTCTGTCAAACAGGAAATTAATGCCTGGGCTGGGTGTTTGCAGCTCTGGTTACCTTCCCCTTAGGGTCTTCCTGGCCATTCAACATGGTTAAAAATAGTAACCACCGGAGCCAGAAAAAAGATGATTTCATTGTCTGCCCACTGCCACTAGTGCCCTGATTTGGGCGGTGGCAGATGGAGCTAGTCCTCTGACTCGGCACCTTGTGAATTCTTGTATAAGGTCAAGACTGGTCCCTCCCATAGGATTGCAACACCATGGTGCTCCCCCAGGGGCCAGCCCATCTTGGTGGTGGGGGAGGTGGTCAGTGAATCAGGCAGAGCCAGCTTGCCCTGCATGTGCACACACAGACACAGAGCAGGTGACACCGTCATGGGAAACTGCCATCCCCTGTGGCACAGCCAGTCACGTGCAGACCTCCTGGCTCCCTGGCTGGAGAAGGCAAGGCTAGGGCAAAACCTCTCTGCCCTCTAAGTTGGCCCCTCCTGCTATGGTTTGAGGAAAATGCATCCCACATGGACCGGCCAGGTAAAAAATCTGTACAATTTACTGAAGCCTACTTGGCTTAGGGAGCTCTCTGAGTGACAGGTGTCATAGGGACCCAGTGGTCTTCCAAGGCTGGGAAGAGAGCAAACTACTTTGAGAAGGAACAAAGGATTTGCTGGCAGTTAATCTTGGGGAATAAAGGAGAAATCAGTTTTTACACCCCACCTCCAACTGGTATGTCGCTGGTATGTGAGTTAAATCCTCCGGGCGTGCTCAGTCGCTTAGTCTTGTCTGACTCTTTGCGACCTCATGGACTCTACCCCACCAGGCTTCTCTGTTCATGGGATTCTCCAGGCAAGAATATCAGAGTGGGTTGCCATTTCCTCTGCCAGGGGATCTTCCTGACCCAGGGATCGAACCCTCATCTCCTGTGTTAGTAGGTGGATTCTTTACCACTGAGCCACCTGAGAAGCCCTTAAAATTCTCCTAACAGAGGGAAATTCACAATGCTGAAAAAAATCTATGTCCCTCCATAGAGGGCTTTTGGTCCTCACTTGTGTTAATCTGTTACCCAGTCAATCAGGCAAGTGGGTTTTAAAATAACATCTATCTGCCTGGCACCTCCCAAAGTGTTGTGGGCATTCAGAATTATAAGACCTGTTTTGCTATCTTTGGGGACTTTAATAGAGAGAGAACTAACTCAACTGCAGTCACTGGAAACAAAACATGCTAATCACTCAAACTTGACATTCCCTGGAGAATGTTGTGAAAAAAAATCATAAACCCCTGCCCTCAGGGAGCTGTTGGGCTAAAAAGGCAATAAATAAGGCCATATAACATGCTGGAGAGGATAATTGCTTAGGAGAAAAAGTAGCGAGGAAAAATATGAAGTGTCGGGACCTCCCTGATGGTTCCAGTCCCAATGCAGGGGACCCAGGTTCGATCTCTGGTCAGGGAACTAGACGCCGCAACTAAGTTCACAAGCCACAACTAATTTCACAAGCCACAACTAAAAGATCCTGAATGATGCAACTAAAAAATAAATAAATCAATAAAGAACCCCCAAGCTGCAACAAACATCAAAGATCCAGTATGCCACAATGTCGGTAAGAACTGGTGCAGCAAAATAAGTAAGTTGAATAAATATTTTCGAAAAGAAAGATTGGAGGTGCTGAAGAGAACTCATCTGCTGATTCACATTGTTGTAATGCAGAACCCAACACAACATTGTAAAGCAATACTTTAAAGAAAAACAATTGTATTGCATAATTACACCCTTTGGATAGATACATCAGGATCTAGAAATTTACCAGGGATGTCCTAGGGTGCCCATCCTGACATCTGAGACTGGAAGGCGGTACGGGTGTGGGAGCATCCCTTGCTCCAGGGATGCTCACTGGGATGGTGGTGTGGGCAGAAGAGCACAGGCTTTGTTCTCAGCCTTGGGGACATGGGTTCAAGTCTTGCTCAACCAGTTCCTAATCCAGACACGGTACTTCCTTCTTTGAGTCTGTTTCCTCATCTTGAAACTGGGAATACCAGCGTTTTTAAAAAAAAAACAAAAACAAACAAAAAAAACCAAACCAACATAGCTGTTGTAAGAGATATACATAAAGTTCCAGTATTATTAGTGTCATGAAACCGCATGACTACGTGAAATAAAGAGATGGGCTCTGTATGGTTGATGTGGAATCTTGTCATAAGTCTGAAGGATGTTAACAGTAGCCAAACTCGTAGTTCAGTGGAGAGCACTCAGCCTGGCGTGAGTGACTAAGTGGGGACAATGAAAGGTTAAATGATGCACGCTTGACAGTAGACACTGGAGCTGAGGGTGTGGGGAGTGCGTGATTGGGTTGCACAGTAGGATCTGGGTCCTCAGGGAAGAAAGCGTTTTGAGGGCTTTGACTCCACTGCTAATGAGAAAAGGCAGGGAGCAGGTAGACGGGACATCAGCCATGGGGCTGTGAGCTCCTGGATGCCTTAACAGGTGCTGCTTCCCCGGCGTCGCAGAGTCAATGATCGCCTATCAGTCCTTCCCCAGGAGGGTCCCTCAGGATGAGACCTGGCGGGATCTGGCCTCGGCAGATCAGTCCTTCCCTGGGAGGGTCCCTCAGGATGAGACCGGCGGGATCTGGCCTTGGCAGATCAGTCCTTCCCCAGGAGGGTCCCTCAGGATGAGACCTGGCGGGATCTGGCCTTGGCAGATCAGTCCTTCCCCGGGAGGGTCCCTCAGGATGAGACCTGGCGGGATCTGGCCTTGGCAGATCAGTCCTTCCCCAGGAGGGTCCCTCAGGATGAGACCTGGCGGGATCTGGCCTTGGCAGATCAGTCCTTCCCCGGGAGGGTCCCTCAGGATGAGACCTGGTGGGAGCTGGCCTTGGCAGTTTGGTCTTGCCAAGCAGTGTCTCTTCCTCTCTCTTCCGGATCTTGACAGTTCACCCATGTGAATGTTAGAAAGCCACATGATAAAAACCTGATAAACCCAACTAGGACGCCCTGAGAACTTTCAGGCACGTAAAACTGGCCTGGAGAAGGCCTGAGGGGAGCCTTAGTGAGGGAGTCAAGAAGGGAGTCAAGAGTACCAGAGGGACTTCCCTGGTGCTCCAGTGAGTAAGACTCCTCACCTCCACTCTAGAGGGTACGGGTTTGATCCCCGGTCGGGGAACTAAGATCCCTCGTGTCTCATGGTTTGGCCAATAAATAACTAAAGAAAGAAAAAAAAAGAAGGGCAGACAGCACTGGGAGGGTTCATAAATAAAGCTCGGGGAGAAGAGAGCGGAGTGTTTCAGAGCAAAGGAAGAGTCCGAGGGGTCGGATGGAGATGGTGACTTTCTGGGTGGTAGGAAAACCTCCCAACTGGGGCTCCCTGAATGTTTAAGCCACTTTGCCAATATGCGTGCTCACCACTGAGGCCTGGTCTCCAGGGGACAGGCATGTCTAAGGCTTTGCGCATGTCCCACCCACGCACCAGCCAGATATCCTGTATCATCATGGTGCCAGGGCCCCTCTTGGCTTCACACAGGTCTGTCTGACAGGCATTCAATTACTTGCTGATTCATTGATCGACAAGGCCGTTACTAGGACTGCTTAACCCATCATTTCTTTTAAACACTTATTGAGCACTTATTATGTGTTAGGCATTGTGTTTGCCTGCACTATCTTGTTTTATTCTCATAAAAACTTTATGAAGCGTGTGCTCTTATTATATTTGTTTTGCAGAGAAGGAAACTGAGCTTTTAAGAGGTTACACAATATAGGCAGGCCCGAGGGTTAGTAGCCTCAGACGCCAACATTGGTGTGCTCGAGCAGATTTCTATATAGCCTTACCATCTACCATCGCTTCAGTTTTGACTTCTTTATGTCTGTAAAAGTGAATTTCTAGACAGGAGATGAGTGATTTTTTTTTTTTAAGAAGGCAGAGAGATGAATGTATTTACAGTACATTTTCAATCTTCCATTCACTTATAAGCAAGTTTTGTTCAATAAAAATAATATAGCACTGGGTGAGAGGAGAGATAAATTAGGAGTTTGGGATTAGCATATACACACTACTGTGTATAAAATAGGTGAACAACAAGGACCTACTGTATAGCACAAGGAACTAAACTTACTATTGTATAATAGCCTATAATGGAAAAAAAATCTGAAAAAGCATAGATCCATATGTGTAAACCTGAATCACGTTGCTGTATACTTGAAACTAACATGGATCTATAAATGAACTATGCTTCAATTAAAACACAAAAATAATGATAATAGAACACCAACTATGCTTAGGCAAGGCTGATAATTAGTGAGGACTCATATTTTTTCTTCTGGCATGTGCAATCTCAGTTCCCCAATCAGGGATCAAACCCATGCCCCTTGTCATGGAAGTGCAGAGTCCTAGGCACGGGGCTAGCAGGAAATTCCCAGGTAATGAGTGAAGATTCAAACACAAAAGACCATTCTTGTCATCTAGGATCTTGCTAAGGAGGAGACTGACCAGTAAATAGGTATTGAATCTCCTTGTGATGAGTGTTAAGACAGGTGTGCTTGGAAGCTGCAAGAGCTCCCAGGACGGGTACCAAATCCTCACTGGGGCAGAAGGTATCTTCCTGAGGAAGTTGATGACTGAGCTGAGTCTTGAAGACCAGGTCAGAGGGAAGAAACATTTTATCCAGATGGACATTGAAGGGACCAGGTGGCTGGGATGTGAGGCTTGAAGACTGAGATATGATCAGGTATGAAAGGCCTTGTGTGCTGCCTGAGTAGTGGGTTTGTGTTGTACCCTAGCATCAACAGTGGGGTGCCGTGAAATGCCTTTCCACAGAGGAGAGACATGGTGGCCCTGGACAGTCACTCAGAAGAGCAGAGAAGAATCAGAGCAGTGCACCTTTAGTGGGGAGAGATGACAAATAGGGAGAGGACACAAGATAGGGAGTGACTGCCGAGATCCGGGTGAGCGACCAGGACCAGGGCTGTGCTTTGGGCAGATTTGATTTGGGTAGAGAGCCTTAAACACTCAGGTTCCCTCTGTCCCAAATCAGAAAACATATACTAAGCCTTCATTTTAGTGTTATTAGCACTATCCTTAAATTCAAATGGATATTTCTAGTGTTCTTATATCAAATACCCTTTGATCATCACCAATAGAGTCTAAGTCTACAGACATGATTGAGACAGTGGCAGTTCTGTTCAAAGTTTCCACGTAGGTTATGTCATTTCTCTTCCTCTCAACCTTCTGGGATGGCTTTGATTCTTTTCACTTTAGAAGTGAAGAAGCTGAGGCTCAGAAAGATGAAGAACTTGCTGAGTCCTTCAGAGTGACAAAGCTGGGCTTCAAACCAAGCCCAGTTCTCTCTGTGAAGTCCCATCGCAGATTTTTGATATTTGTTGGAAGAGCTAATTCTTCCCTTTCCTACCCACACCCACACTTTATAACTAACTGTGGTTAATAATCTAGGTTCTTTAAGAAGTTCTTTCTTGTACCCTCCAGTTCTTGTCATTGAATAAGGTTCAGACTGTGTTGGGCACTGGATGGAAGGATTTATACTCTGTAAAATGTTGTCACCTGTGTTACCCATATTGTGTGTGTGTGCGTGCTAAGTCGTTTCAGTCATGTCTGACTCTTTGCGACTCTAGGACCATAGCTCTCCAGGCTCCTCTGTCCTTGGGCTTCTCCAGGCAAGAATACTGGAATGGGTTGCGTGCCCTTCTGCAGGTGATCTTCCCGACCCAGGGATCAAACCCACATCTCTCATGTCTCCTGCATTGGCAGGGGGGTTCTTTACCATTAGTGCCACCTGGGAAGCCCATTACCCATATTAGACCCTCATCTATTCCTCTGAGGTGGGAAAGGCATTATCTCCATCTCACAGATGAGAAAACCAAGGCTCAGAGAAGCGAAAGTCACACAACTAAGTGATGTAGCTTACTGTTAATACTCTGAATTTATCTTTTTCCTTTTTATTGTCTTTTTTTAATTAGTTTTTATTATTTAGTTTGTTTTGCTTTACAATACTGTATTTGTTTTGCTATACATTGACATGAATCAGCTGCGAGTGTACATGAACTCCCAATCCCGACTCCCTCCTCCCTCTTCTGAATTTAGGTGCAGTGGCATCACCTGGTGATCTTTTGGAAAAAAAAATTGTTTGACTCTCTGGCTGCTTTTTGTTCATATCCAACTCAACTCATTCAGGAAACATGAATACCTACAGGGTCTAGGCACTGGGTGTTTGAGGATGCCCATCCTGGCCCTTAGGGAGTGAGTGGTACCCAGAGGGGATGGATACTGTGCAGTCAAAGGTGAGATGGTGTGACACATGCCGTCCTAGATTACTCACACTGCTAGGGTGGGACGGAGGGATGAGGAATGCTTCACTGAGAAATTGACATCTGAACTGGCTACAGAGGTTAAACAGCATTTCTTCAGGGCAAGAAGGGCTGGACAGCAACAATAACAGCCATGGGTATCACTTGCTAAACCCTGGCTAGTCACCAGGCCCTGTGTGAGGAGATTTACAGATATTACTTCTTTGCCCCTCCCAATAAAACCATGAAGTGTCAACTGGTATCATCCTCATTTGAGGAAGTGAAGGCTTAGGGAGGGTTTGCCCTTAAGCAGTCTGATTCCAGCATGTTCTTTCGATCACTGCAGCACAGGGCCAGGTACTCAAACTAAAGAACAGAGCTTGAACACAGTCTCAGAAAACAGGACCAGCACCCTGAAGGGGGAGTAGGTTCGAGGAGGGCCCAGGCTTGAAAGGTGGGCTGGGCCAGTGTGTGATGAGTCTTGCATGCATGATTTTATCTTGCAGACAAAGTTATATTGCAGCCATGTGATCTGATTTGATCTGATCTGTGTTCCACACAGATAACTGATGGCAGGACACAGCAGGGGATGAAAATATCCATGCCTACAGGAGACCAGCCCCCTAAAACCAAAGGATCAGGCCTAATGAGGGAAGGGATGTCCCCTCCCCACTGAGGGTGGCAGGCTTCACATCTCCAGCTCTTCCCAGCTCATCTGGGCCCTTTGCTGCCTTTCCCTGTGATTTTTAAAGAGAGCTTGGAAAACCAATGTTTTCGACTTTTTCTGGTTTTAAAGGTGAGGATTGTTTTTAGAACATTTTCTGGGTCAAATAAATTGTGTACGTGGGCTGTTTGTGACCTCTGCTGTGGAGGCTGGCTTGTAGAGACAAGGAAACCAGTATCGGGAGGCCACTGTACTAGTTGAGACAGAATAAGAGGCCAGAGCAAAGACCATAGTGGTGGATGTAAAGAGGAGGCAGACCTGAAATATTTACTTTAAAATTCACTTAAATGGAACCTGGTGAGTTTGGGGAGCTCCTTGGTGATCCAGTGGCTAAGATTCTGCCTTCCCAATGCAGGGGGCCTGGATTTGGTCCCTGGTCAGTGAACTAGATCCTATGTGCCTCCACTAAGAGTTCACATGCTACTGCTGCTGCTAAGTCGCTTCAGTCGTGTCCGACTCTGTGCGACCCCATAGACGGCAGCCCACCAGGCTCCCCCGTCCCTGGGATTCGCCAGGCAAGAACACTGGAGTGGGTTGCCATTTCCTTCTCCAGTGCATGAAAGTGAAAAGTGAAAGTGAAGTTGCTCAGTCGTGTCAGACTCTTAGCGACCCCATGGGCTGCAGCCTACCAGGCTCCTCCATCCATGGGATTTTCCAGGCAAGAGTACTGGAGTGGGGTGCCATTGCCTTCTCTGTCACATGCTGCAACCTCCTTCCACCCACAAAAAAAAGATCCTGCCTGCCGCAATGAAGACCAAAGATCCTCAGTGCTGCAACTGAGACTTGGTGCAGCCAAATAAATACAGTACATAAATATTTTTTAAAAATGAAGAACCTGCTGAGTTTGGATGTAGAGGCGGAAAGGAGGACTCTAGGTTGACTGGGCAAATGATGGACCCATTAATTCACTTAACCTGGGGACAATTAGATATTGAGTGTCTGTTAGACTGAAGCTGAAGGTCCAATACTTTGACCACCTGATATGAAGAGCCAACTCATTGGAAAAGACCTTGATGCTGGGAAACACTGGGGGCAGGAGAAGAAGGGAGCAACAGAGGATGAGATGATTGGATGGCATCACTGACTGACTGGACTTGAGTTTGAGCAAACCCTGGGAGATAGTGGAGGACAGGGAAGCCTGGTGTGCTGCAGTCCTTGGGGTGGCAAAGAGAGAGACATGAATGACTGAACCACAACAACAAATCTAATGGATGCAAGACATTGTGTCGGGAGCTGAGATACGGCAAGGACTAAGACATGCAGGACCTCGCTGAGAGGAGCTGGAATTTAGAGAGGAGGCCTGTTGGAGGGAAGGCACACAGGGACTTGTGGACTCGGAGGGGCACCTCTCCCGGTCTTAGAAAGCGAGATGTCAGGCTGGCTCTGCTGATAAAGGAAACCAGAGACGTGCACGTGCAAGAGAGCGAGTCGGATTTGGAATGTGTCTGAACTGAAGCTTATCTACAGCCCATCTTCTCTGTGATCTGATTATCTCTCTATTGTTTTTCGCTTTGTGACAGCGAAAAGTCCAGACATACATACGACACATACCTTTCTTGCATCGTTTTCCGTTGTCCTTTGTTAAAATGGTCAGCGCAAGTGGGTACACGGCCGAGAGTACCAAAGATGCTGACGTGGCCGGTGTCATCCACGGGTTGCCCTCCTCCCTTCCCTCTAGTTATTCATCTTAGGTGTTGCAATATTTCTAAAAGGAACCTGGGCTTGTTTTTTTTTCGTTTGCTCATTGCTGTTGTGGTGAACGATCTGGTTTCTTTTAAGTATTATTACTATCATTGTGCTTCCCTGGTGGCTCAGCGGTAAAGAATCAGCTCGCCAATGCAGGAGATTCAGGTTTGATTCTTGGGTTGAGAAGATGCCCTGGAGAAGGAAATGGCAACTCCAGTATTCTTGACTGGACTGGGAAATCCAGAGCCTGGCAGGCTGCTGTCCACAGGGTTGCAGAGTCGGACACAACTAAGCAACTGAACAAAGGACAATTATTATTGTAGGGTTTTTAAATGTAAATGTTTAAGGGGAAAATTCTCTGTGCTGTTATTCACTCTACATCCTTCCTCTGCTCACCCCACATTCTTTTTCAAAATGCAGGCAAGATTTCACTTCATTTATTCAGCAAATAATTATCAGGCGCCTCTGTGTTCATTCAGCAAATAATTATCGGGTGGCAGATGATGAGATGGTTAGATAGCACTGCTGACTCCATGGACATGAGTTTGAGGAGATTCTGGGAGATAGTGAAGGGCAGGGAAGGGAAGTCTGGCATGCTACAGTCCGTGGTATTGCAAAGAGTCAGACACAATTTATCGACTGAAAAACAATAACTGTTCTAGGAACTGTCCTAGGTGCTTGGAATGCATCCCTGAACAGAGAAGGACTCCTATGCTCATGCAGCGTGACTCCCCTGCAGCCTAAATGGCTTCGCTCTCACTGAATTCTCTGTTGCTCTCTGGGGGTGTGCATAGATGGATGGGCGCCTCCCAGCCAGGAGAATGTTCCCTCCAGCTCTTTCTCAAGAGGGAGGCTGTGTTCTCCCTCATCTGAGACTCTCCAATCCTTGACCATGATTGTCAGCAGTGTGCCAGGCTTCTTACCCAAGCAGCTGGAGTGCCACTGTTCCCAAAAGAACCTTAAGTACTTTGCCCAAGCTCTAAATATCCAGGTTACAGCCTTTTCCCAGGCCATAACTAGAAGGCCGCTCCTCAAAATACTCTGAAAACGATTATGCTCTTTTGAGAAGACATTTAACAGTGTCTTTATAAAGAAAAATTTATTTATTTCTTTTTGGCTGTGCTAGGTCTTTGTTGCTGCACAGACTTTGTCTAGTTGTGGTGAGCCAGGCCTGTTCTCTAGTTGCAGTGCTGGGACTCCTTGCAGTGGCTCTTTCTGTTGCGGAGCACAGGCTCTAGGGCGTGCGGGCTTCCGTAGTTGTGGCACGTGAGCTCAGTAGTTGTGGCTCTCAATCTCCAGAGCACAGGCTCAGTAGTTGAGGTGTGAGAGCTTAGTTGCTCTGCGGCATGTGGGATCTTCCCAGATCAGGGATCAAACTCACATCTCCTGCATTGGCAAGCAGATTCTTTACCATTGAGCCACCAGAGAAGTCCTTAACTGTGTCTTTAAACCCTCCCATGGACCAATCCACCAGACGTAACTTCTGTGATAAAGACCTTATAGTCTTTCATTCTTTGCCCTCAACGAAGAGTCTTTTCTAGGCGGACAAAGGGTAGGTCTCCAGGTAGTCCAAAGCATGCCTGGAATCCAAGCTTGAGCTGGTTCACTGATGTGAATTTGGTAAAGCAGGATACTCAGGCAAAGGTCCCTGGGGAGGCTGACTCCCACTAGATCACAGGGCAGACAAGGTAGGCCCAGGATCGCCAAGATAAGCCTGCAAGGGTCATTTGTGCTAAGGGAGTTCCTCATCCAGAGAACCTGAATTCAGAGACCTCTTGTAGTCACAGCTGCTCTGTGAGTGTCTGCTGCTGCTGCTGCTAAGTTGCTTCAGTCATGTCCGACTCTGTGCGACCCCATAGACGGCAGCCTATCAGGCTCCCCTGTCCCTGGGATTCTCCAGGCAAGAACACTGGAGTGGGTTGCCATTTCCTTCTCCAATGCATGAAAGTGAAAAGTGAAAGTGAAGTCACTGAGTCGTGTCCAACTCTCAGTGACCCCATGGACTGTAGCCCACCAGGCTCCTCCGTCCATGGGATTTTCCAGGCAAGAGTACAGGAGTGGGTGCCATTGTCTAGAAAGCTCTAATTTGGTCATGTCCAATTGGAGTAGCTCAAAACCATCTCACATGTTTGGAAATCTTTCAGCCTTTTGGACCATCCTAGATCTGTAGCAGACCCTTTATAGCTTCCAAGAGCCGCAAAAAACTCAGCAACATAGGGGAAAGAAAAACAGTAATAGTTAACAAAGAGTTAAAGAAAGAAAACAAACAGACCTGGACTTCCTGGTGGTAGAGTGGATAAAAATCCACCTGCCAATGGAGGAGACACAGGTTCAATCCCTGGTCCAGGAAGATCTCACATGCTGCAGAACAACTAAGCCTCTGCTCCACAACAAGAGAGGCCACCTCAGTGAGAACCCCATGCACCGCAACTGGGGAGCACCCCACCCTCCACAACAGAGAAAGCTTGTGCAGCAACAAAGACCCAACACAGCCCAGAATAAATAAACAAAGGCCCTTTTCCCACATACCTAAGAGACCCCAGTGCTATTCCTTAATAGTTCTATGGTCTTCATCAAGCTATTAGCCCTCTCTGAGCCTCAATTTCACCCTTGAAATGACATGGGAAAAGGAAGATGTTAAATGCAAGGAAAGGATATTTAGAAGATGCGATACAAATGTAAGTTTTTGACTGTTGTTATCTTCAGCAGGCCTCTTTTCTGGAGTCCACAACTGTCTTGGACCTGAATCCTCAAAGTTGCCCCAGGGCTCCCCGCCACCGGCCAAGCACAGCCCAACAGCCAGTGTCCGGCGAACCACCCCTGCCCTGCTCACCAGCCAGCCGGCCCTGGGCTGAGGAAGCATGCAGCTGTCACCTTGCCACCAGAACAGGGGTCTTGCATTTTATTACTTCTGGGCTAAGGCTGGAAATCCCTTGGCAAGGGCTCCAGCAGCACAGACTGGTCTGTCTCCCTGCCCCCAGTTTGCTGAGGGCACTCCATGGTACCAAGAGACGACGAGCTAGAAGTTGGTCAGAGACAGGTCACTGGCTCACTGCCTGTGGCCCCTCTGGACCTCTGTGCGCTATAGCTTGTGTATCTAACAAGAGTCATACCCGAAACTGGGGATGAAGGCATAAAATGGGGGAGATGACGCCATGAGCCTGGAATTTCGGGAAATGGGTGTCCTCCAGCTGAGAACACGAACGGAGAGGTAGCCAGAGCCACAGAATTTTTTACATCTCAAATTCCTGGCAGCCACCCAGATTTATATCATTAGGGTTGGGCGGTCTGATTTGGCTCCATTTTCTTAGATGCAAGATCAGAAGAACAACAATAGGAACGGTCCATCATTGTTTATGGGATAAAAAGAGAAGGTAGAGGCCAGAGAGAGCTGGTTGGCATCCATTCATACATGCTTTGCATGAGCTTTTAGAGTTGGGAAAAGGGCCATAAGATAGTGAGCCTCACAGGTGCCCTCCGAATCATGAGGAACGGGATCCAGAGAGCTTTAAGATATTTTCTAAGCCTGCATGCACACCTCTGAGGGATGAAATCAATCCTACATGCCTGTCCAGTGAATGAGGGACGGAATATTTAATAAGATGGCAAATATGACATTCCATGTAGAGATATGCTATGTTCAAAGAGTTTTACCACAGTACTGCTTTCTAGTGACAGAAAAATCAAAGCAACACAAATATCCATTTATCCATTAATAGGGAATGGTTTAAACACTTCATAATAGAAGGCACATGATGGAATATTTTGTAGGCGTTACAAGTAAGGTAAGGCCCCTACCTACAAACAAATTCCATTCTGAGAGAGTTCAATTTGTTCATTAAGTCCAGCAACGTTAGCTTAGGTATTCACCTAACACGATCGGCTACATAGGACTGCACAGTCGTAGGTTTATAACACTTTTCACACAATACATACAGAACAAGCACAAAAAAGAAAACATTTTTAATCTTATAGTATGCTGCTGCTGCTGCTAACTCGCTTCAGTCGTGTTCGATTCTGTGCGACCCCATAGACGGCAGCCCACCAAGCTCCCCTGTCCCTGGGATTCTCCAGGCAAGAACCCTGCAGTGGGTTGCCATTTCCTTCTCCAATGCATGAAGGTGAAAAGAGAAAGTGAGTCGCTCAGTCATGTCTGACTCTTAGCGACTCCATGGACTGCAGCCCACCAGGCTTACTTGAAAAGTATAGTAGTACCAGCTACATTACCACTGCTTTTGTGCTTGCTTCTAGACATCCTGGGCTTAGGATACTGTACTCCTGTAGTCTCTACTGTGCGTGTGTGTGTGCACTTGCACTCCCGTGCCCCGTTGGCCAATCGTGTCTGACTCTTCGTGACCTAATGGACTATAGGCCACCAGGCCCCTCTGTCTATGGGATTCTCCAACAAGAACACTGGAGTGGATTGCCATGCCCTTCTCCAAGGGATCTTCCCGACCCAGGGATCGAACCCTAGGTCTCCTGCACTGCAGCAGGATTTCTTACCATCCGAGCCACCCAGGAAGCCCTGCTCTATACTACACTGCACAGTAGACAAAACACAAGCACTTGTAGAGGATGCTTGCACACGACAGTGTACGCCAGACACACGAACTAACACGTGACTGGACATGCGAACACACATGTGCATCTCTGAAAGTTCACAACTTGAGGGCTCCTATGCAGGGGACTTACTGTGATGACTATATGCAATAAAACAATAAACGATTATGTGTATCTACATGTATTGACATGGGAAGCTGTGGGGCTTAGCTGGGAGGTCACTTCTGTTGACTTTCTATTGTGAGACAGTAGCAGGCGTCAACGCAACATATACATCACCCTGGGTAAAATTGTATATACATATGCGCGCGCGCGTGTGTGTGTGCTCATTCACTCAGTCATGTCTGACTCTGTGACCCCATGGACTGTAGCCCACCAGGCTCCTCTGTCCATGGGATTCTCCAGGCAAGAATACTGGAGTGGTTTTTCCATGCCATCTTCCAGAAAATCTCCCCACTCCAGGGATAGAACCCACATCTCCTGCATTACAGGCAGATTCTTTACCGCTGAGCCGCTGGGGAGGCCCACATATGTGTATGAATAGATAAAAAGGGGTCTTTGTAATAATTATCTCAGAGTGAGGTTTTGGATGACTTCTACTTTCTTATTTACGTTTTCACGCACTGTTGTAATTTTGTTCAGAAATCATGTTTTTTATCATCAGAGAAGCTGATTAAATTGGACATCCTCCCTGCTGTCATGGATCCTGTGAGGACTGTAGGAGGCAGACAGTGAACGTCCCCATGTCTGGCTGGTTTGGAGTTGCTCTCCCCTCAAAACTCAGTGAGTGCTTCCCAGCACACCATCCAGAAAAAAGAACTTTAGGGAGGGCATGATGGATTTTCAAATGGAAATTGTTATGACCAGGGGTAGATTAAGAGGTCCCCATAACATCGAGATAAACCTCCCTTTAAGAGTAAAAAATTAGGAAGACTGGGGGTATTTGGTTTGAGTCTGTGGATGTGACCACTCTACAAATAGTCACCAAGGGGTGGCAGAAGAGATGTAGGTATCCCCCAACTGTAATTACGATGCTGGGTCACAGACCAGAATGGTTAAAATGTATTTATAATAGAAAGATGAAATGGAATAAATTGCACGGGATAGCCCTGGAATTTGGATGAAGCATAGTTGAAACCAAGGTGGGGATGATTGGCAAAGGGTCTGGAAAAGGAGCTCTGTGTGTTTGTCAGCATTTACCTGGCTGGACTGTCCAGGTTTATACCCCCTCCTCTGACAGTTTTCTTCAGGAAAATTCAAAGATATATTCTAACTGCTTTTCTCACAGTGATGGGGGTTTAGCGAGCAGCTTTGCTCTAACCAGTACTGGAGTTCAAGGGGTAAATCTTGAAGGAGGACGTGAGATTCCTTTACTTGGGTATTGGACACTTGGTTGAATTTAATGGAACATAGGCTATGTGGTCAGCCTCCACCCTCTGGGCTTCCTGCCTTCAAGGCAAAAGGAGAGATAGTCAAATCTCCAATTCCTTATAAATATTCAATCCTTTACCTGAAATGGTCCATTAAGCAGTAGGGATAATGTATTCATGAGAGGCCAAGTGGTGAAGGTGACATACCTTTAATATTTACCTTCCAGAATGGACTACTATTGGCATCAGTTGAAAAAGGCAGCCTCTTTTCACTTTTTATTTTGATCACAACTGCTTATTTGTATGCTTGTTATTCTCTGATTATGAATCTGTAACCAAGCAACCACAGATCAGGAGATCTGTTTTTTTAGCCATTCTGACCATCCGTACACATCCTGAAAAATAGATCACGGCGATTTATAACAGTCTGGTAATTGTAATTATTCAGTTTCCCAGGTGGCTCAGCGGTGAAGAATCTGCCTGCCATGCAGCGGATGTGGCAGGAGCCGAGGGTTCAGTCCCTGGGGTGGGAAGATCTCCTGGGGAAGGGAATGGTAATCCACCCCAGTATTCTTGCCTGGGAAATCCAAGGGACAGAGGAGCCTGGTGGACTACAGTCCATGGGGTTGCAAAGAGTCGGACACGATTTAACAACTCAGCAACAATAACAGCTGTCCAAAGTGGCAGGGTCGGCTCACTTCCCCAGCCAAGTTCAGATGTCATTGTCAACACAGCCCTCCCTATTCTATAACTAGTGATGCCGGCATCATACCACTTTGCTAGCAAGACTTTCCACGCAGCTGAGAAATACTCAGCCAAGAGCCTGTGCTCTTGGAAGTTCTTGGAGTTTCAGCAGTTTAATCTTTCAAAAGTAGTTTCAGGATAAGCTTGCTCAGAGACAAAAAAGTGGAAGATGCAGGGGGTACCTAGAGACCTCTCATTTCATGAAATCATATTCAAATATTTCACTGAGAGGAATTTAGAAAGTAAACAATAAGAACAGGAAGGAAAGAGTGGGTGGAGGGAAGGAAGGCAGAAGCACAGCAGAAAGAAAGGAAGAGGGAGGAATATGACATTTTTGGTAAATCCTTAAATTTTAAACTGGAGTGGCAAGGAGTAACATTCATTTGACTTTGGAAGATATAATTTTGGGGGGGAAAGATTGAAGGCAAAAGGAGAAGATAGCTTCAACAACTCAGTGGACATGAATCTGAGCAAACCCCAACTGATAGTGGAGGCCAGGGGAGCTTGGCACGCTTCTGTCCATGGGATTCAAACAGCTGGACATGACTGAGCGAGTGAACAACAACAGCAACAATGTAACTTTCATTTACTTCTATTTACCTTTCAAACAGTGCTACAATGAACACTGGCCACTCCCGGCACATAGAATAGCTTTGTTTGTGTTCAGTCACTTCCGACTCTGCGGTCCCATGGATTTGTAGTGTGCCAGGCTCCTCTGTCCATGGGATTTCCAAGCAAGAATACTAGAATGGGTTGCCACTCCTTCTCCAGGGGATCTTCCCAACTCAGGAATTGAACCCTCGCCTCCTATGTCTCCTGCATTGGCAGGTGGATTCTTTAGCAGTAGAATAGCTTTGAGGAACATGTCTGAGATTCTTTTTGGTAACTGAGCAAGTTTAAGCTCTTATGAGTTTTCTTTTCTGAGAGCAACAAGGAGCCAGACCTAACTGAGACGGTCTATCCTTGTATCGTGTCCTGAAAAGCCCTGAATTTACACATCCATTTAAAGTATTTATGCCAGTTCATACTTGAAAATCTGCCCTGGATGGCACTGAGCCAGACGCGGATGCCTGTTGCTTCAGAGGAGGAGGGGATGTATTCCTGTGTGTGAGCACCATGGTATGGCAAATGGGCAAGAGGGGACATTCCTTCCCAGGGCTTTACTGAGGTCAAATGAAGCTTTGCCCAGTTCTTACCATGTGGAAAACCAATGTGTCTAAGCCAAGTGGGGGAAATGGGAACTGAGAGCGGACGGGCAGATCACCCTGAATGGTTTGAAACTGTGTGGCAGACAGAGTGCCATCCTTCAGCCCCACGTGGTTCTATACCCCTTTACCATCTGCAGTCTCAAAGCTGTCCAGCTCACGGTCAGGAAGAGAATCAAGCTGACTATTTTCATCACATCCAGAGGCAGAGTAAGCTGGAGCTTCCGCTGGGACAGATCCAGTTTCCTGCCCAGACTTGATAATTTTATAAGGAGAGCTCACTGACACGGCAAGGGTTAACTCCAATCCTTTAGAAATCGCTAGACAGGGAAGCCCGGCATGTTGCGTCCATGGGGTCTCGAAGAGGCGAAAACGATTGAGCAACTGAACAACAGAAATCTTCGATTGGCATTCGTCTTTTAGAAATACCGCAGGTCATCTGTGTCTGAGGTTTCCACCTCCATGGATTCAACCGAAAGTCCCAAAAAGCAAAACTTGAACTTGCTGTTTGCTGGCAACTATTTAGGTGGCATTTACTTGTATTTACAATGACTGACTTAGCATTTACGTTGCTTGCCAATGCAGGGGGTGTAAGAGATGCAGGTTTGAGCTCTGGCTCAGGAAAACTCCCTGGAGGAGGGCATGGAAACCCACTCCAGTATTCTGGCCTGGAGAATCCCATGGACAGGGGAGCCTGGAATACTAAAGTCTACAGGATTGCAAAGAGTTGGACATGACTGAAGCGATACAGCATAGCACACAGCACAGGTATTATAAGCAACCTAAAGATGATTTGAAGTATATGTGAAGATGCTCACAGAGTATATGCAAAAACTCAACATTCAGAAAACGAAGATCACGGCATTCAGTCTCATCACTTCATGGCAAATAGATGGGGAAACAGTGGAAACAGTGACAGACTTTCTTTCTGGTCTCCAAAATCACTGCAGATGGTGACTGCAGCCATGAAATTAAAAGATGCTTTTTCCTTGTAAGAAAAGCTGTGACAAACCTAGACAACATATTAAAAAGCAGAGACATTACTTTGCCAACAAAGGTCCATCTAGTCAAAGCTATGGTTTTTCCAGGAGTCATGTATGGATATGAGAGTTGGACCATAAAGAAAGCTGAGTCCCAAAGAACTGATGCTTTGAACTGTGGTGTTGGAGAAGACTCTTGAGAGTCCTTTGGACTGCAAGGAAATCAAGCCAGTCAATCTTAAAGGAAATCAACCTTTCTTAAAGGAAGTACTGATACTGAAGCTGAAATTCCAATACTTTGGCCACCTGATGCGAAGAACTGACTCATTGGAAAAGACCTTGATGCTGGGAAAGATTGAGGGCAGGAGAAGAAGGGGATGACAGAGGAGAGATGGTTGGATGGCATCACCAGCTCAATGGACATGAGTTTGAACAAGCTCCGGGAGTTGGTGATAGACAGGGAAACCTGGCATGCTGCAGTCCATGGGGTTGCAAAGAGTTGGACACGACTGAGCAACTGAACTGAACTGAATGCCATTTTCTATCACAGACTTGAGCATCACAGATTTTGGTATCCTTAGGGTCCTGGAAGCACTCTTCTCACTGGATCCCAAGGACAACTGTATTTACATAACCACTGTGTGTGTGTATGTATTGAGATCAAAGCATTTAACATTTTCTTTCCAAGCTCTGAACATCTCCCAAAGTACAAAGGAATGTGAGATTCACCAGGCCTACTTGGAAGCTATGACATGGGTTCATTTTAAGGTTGAATTACAGGACAGTTGTCATTCCCTGACCCACCCCCCTGCCTCCCCACTGCCAGGTGGTGGGAGAGGAAAACTAGAATTGTTTTCTGAGTTCTGTCCTCAGAACTCCTTTCTTTTCCTTTCTGGCTGCACCCTGCGGTATGTGGGATCTGATCGAATCCACGCCTCCTGCAGTGAAAGGAGGAATCTCAACCACTGGACCACGGAAGTCCCCAGAGTCCCTTTCTCAATCCATTGCCTCTCCTTTGCAGATCAAGTATGGGAATCCAAGAGTCCAGAAGGACCAAGTAACTCCTCTGCTCAAGCACCGTAAGACAAGTTTCTGATTTTTTTTTTTCCCTTTGTTTACTGTGAGAGGAAGGCAGGAGGGAGATGGTTCCCCTCCCCCACCCACTGTTCCTCAGCTCCAAATTTCTCTCTAAAAAAATGCAACCAGACCACATACCCCTCCCACAGCATCCCTGGACTCTGCTCCTGGACCCAGCCCCACTTTGCGTGCCGCTGGGGCATGGGAGAGTTTGAAACTGGCAGAAAGCCTAGGAGGTGAAAGGCAAGCCCCAGAATTGTGGGGAGAAGGCCTGCAGGTGGGGTGGCCTGGTAAACTGCAGCGGAGGGACGCTGTGCCTTCATTCTGCCCTTAAGCCCGTGAGGATCTCCAGATCTCTTCATCAGACACCCCTGTTCCCTAGACTTAGGCTGCTCTTGAACCACTGCTGGAGGAGTTTTGCAAAGAGGCATTTCTTTATCGAATGAGTGATGGAGTAAGTGGGTGTGCATTTGTGTTTTTTCTTTATTAATCATGTCAGATAATTTTCCCTTCTAAATATTAAAAAAATATATCTTTTCTTAAAAAGCAAAGTAATGTAGGTTCATGGCAGAAGATTTGGAAAATACAGAAATGCATCCCAGAAGAAACTAAAATCCACCTACGATTTTACCACCTCGTTTCATTGGCATTTAGTTGAACAACCATCAGTCCCTACTCTATTCTTTTATGGAATTTAAATTCCAAGATGACAGAGATCTTGCTCACACCTGCGATCCTGTGCTCTGAAGGGTGTGCTAGTACATGGCTATGTGCAAATATATAGGCTGGATCAGTAAACTCTAGAAGAATAGTTTGAATTCAAATAAGTTGTCATGATACAGTAGAGAACAGCAGAAATGGAGTTGCTTTGGGTGTGGCTGACCTGTGACTCAGCTGCTCCTGCTAATTTGCTATTCTCCTTGGATCAGTTACTTCACCTCTCTGGGCCTGGGTTCCATCTTCAGTAAAATACTAATTCTAGTTAATATTTATCAAGGGCTTATTAGATGCTAAGCCTGTGATAAGCTCTCTACACATATTTCTCACCATAACTCCATGAGAGGTACTATCTGCCACATTTACGCCCCAGGAAATAGAGGCATACAGTCACATAGCTAAGTAGACAGCAGCCGGACTCTGGGCTCCAGCGGAAGCCTGGCCTTGGGGTGACAGGACTTCTAAAGGCCCCTCCCAGGTCTGGTGCCGAGCGAGAGAGGAGTGGGATAGGGAGATGGCTGGGACAATTAAGCACGAGGCGCTCAATTGTGGAACAAGGTCCAGGTGATTATTACTTAGAGATCAGAGAGCAAAGTCCTTAACTAGACGACTTCCTCCTGACTACTGTGAATGTGAGAGCCCTGCTGGGCCTTCCTGGAGCCTAATCACAGGGCTGTTCAGCCAGCCCTCCAGCATTCAGAGGCAGGTTTCCGAGGGCTCCTGGTGTGTTCCCTTTTTCACCCCTGCCCATCCCTAGGACAGTGTCCAGGGTCAGGCAGGGAAGTAATCAGAAGTCAGCTTGATCATTCCTGACCGTGAGCAGCTGTGGATGTGTTTGATGGGAGAGGAATAATGGCACACTTGTGGGATGATTAGCTGGGATGTCAGTGGGCAGAGCACTACAGTCCCCCTCTTCCTGCCCCCACCAGATACAAGTGTGGGCTGATCACCTGTGTTTTACTTGTATCCACGGCAACCCACTCTCCTTTATGGTGGGGAGGAATGAGCTTCGGTAAACAGCTCTATTTGTGTGACTCCTGTTGCCCATTTGAAGCCATGTCACTCCTTTTTCCACTGTGGTCTGTGTGTCTGAGTCACAGGGAGCCTAAACTGGCTTCTCTGAATTGATGGCTCCGTCCCAGCCCGTCTTGACTGCCTGCCAACTGAGCAGGGCGTAGCTTACCAACACTTTTTTTTTAAGCCGGACTGATTCATAGAAACTCCTTTAAAACAGTAAGAAGAAACCACCCATCACACACCCCAGCACACCAGCTCAGGAAACTTATAACCTCGGGAGGCCAGCCCTCTGCTCACTGTGGTCACAAACCTCCAGGAGAGCGGACGCCTGCCACCAGCTCCTGCCACTCAAGGCGCCTCGGTTGGTCACCGGACCCTCAGGTAGGACAGTTCCCGACACTGCCTGGAAGCCCAGAGAGCTTTCCTTGCTTCCCATTGCTCTCCTCCTTCTGATCTCACTGAAGCTTTTTCTTATTTCCTGTGCTATTTTTCTAGGACTCCTTGAATTGAGTCCTTCAAGCTTTTTAGCTAAAAGTGGGCATTGATACAACTCTTTTCCTTAAGGTTCAGTAAAATCTAGTATCATGGGGGCCCCAAGGTTGGGGTAATCAGTCCGTCTGGGCCGTGATTATGTCTTGCAGGACGGGGTTCTTGTTCTGAAAGGGTGTTGGGAGCAGGGACTTTTGGAACTCGAGACAGAGTTTGCTTTCTGGAGGAAACCCACGTACCTTTGAAACCGGACTGCACCCTGGGCTGCTTGCCAGACTTTGTCAATTGCTCTGTTGTGATTTAAATTGCTCAGGACTTGAATTGTTTCTCTGTTTGTCAGGCCTTTGGGTTGAGGGTGGGTAGCATCTGCTTTTCAGTTTATTTTCCTGGTGGCTTTTATGGGGCCGTCCTTTAGCTTGTTCATTCACTTTTAAGTGTAAAGGTTTGTTCTTTTCTTTCTTTCTTTTTTTTTTTTTTTCTTTCCACGGGGCAGGAGGAGAGCAGGGTGGGCTTGTTTAAAGAAAACCGTTAGAGGGAGAGAGGGAGGGAGAAAGAGGAAACTTTCTCTCTTTAAGTGGTGTTTGAAATGTAACGCAGAAGGGGGGCTCCTGGTGCCTGATGTGGATTTCAGAGCTCTCTCCAGGGCTAGATGTGGAGGGTGGGGTCTCAGGGAAAAGCTGGGTTTGGAGGGCAGGGTGGGGTTGGGGGAACTTCATCTGTTCTTATTAAAAATAAAACAAAACTCTGCATTGCTTTACGCTTTTATCCCAGAAGCTGCCAAGTTCGGTGCAGAGCAGAAAGACAGCCTATCAGAAATGTTAAAATAATTTTTATTTCTTAGGTAGATGTGAGGTGTTTTTTTTTCTCCTGCATGCCAGGCAGTGATTGTTTTGGAACATTCAACTTCTCACTCTTTCCAAAACATGGCCGTACAAATGCAAACACTCGTGCTAATCATGAAAGGATCTGGAAAAGGAAGAAGTATGATTTCTGTTTGCTATTTCTTTTCAAGGTTAGCATGTTGGTTGGTT
The DNA here is from genome assembly GCA_006408695.1 of Aepyceros melampus. Taxonomy (NCBI): domain Eukaryota; kingdom Metazoa; phylum Chordata; class Mammalia; order Artiodactyla; family Bovidae; genus Aepyceros; species Aepyceros melampus. Next base: position 339,323 of record SJXQ01008256.1, on the reverse strand, counting down.
GAGGTGTGACCCATTTCAAAATAGATACTGGTGTATCTCCTTGCCCCGCCACCCACTCTACACATAAGATGAGGAGAATGACAGGATACAGCTTGCCTGATGAAATTAAGCTTTTTCTTTAGAAATGTGGTTTGTTGGAAGAGAAATTCAAACATAATCAGCCTGGATCCAGGCAAGGTGCCTGCTAAAATTGCCCTCCAGGGGATGATTCAGTTAGTACAAGGGCAACTTTTTAAGATGCAGGGGACTCCCACCTTCGCTTGAAGTGTTGATTATTTCTAGATTACATCGACATGGATTGGGGAGGCCATTGTCATTAATGGTATCCTGAGAAGCTAGAAACAAATCTTTGAGTCTGTGCAGGCTAAAACTAGTAAGAAAGATTTAACCAGTCAGGAAACAGAAAACGCTGACAACTGTGGGCACATAAACTGTCCTGAATCTCACTGTACGGTGTCTCACTTTACACTGGAGTTTTATGCAGAGAAAAGTGTGCTGTGTGTTACTGCTTGGAGTTTGAGGGCAATTTTAAAAATGCTGTTCTTATTCCCGCTTTCCCATCTTCCTCCAACAAGTAGTGAGAGAGTTCCTTGGCTGTGGGGGTTTTTCTGGATTTCAGCTATGTGTGCTCAACAAGAACTGGGAGTTCTTTTCTTTTCTTTTTTTTTTTCCTGCTACTGTCTCCCACCCTCGGGGGTGGATTGAATTCCACCCCAGACTCTGAGAACTGGGGCAGGGGTTTGGGGCAGACCGGCAGGATGTCTGGTCTAGCATCCTGGTCCGAGGACGCCCCGGATTTTACATTGTTCGAGGATACGAAACTGTCCTGGGAGTTGGCAGGAGGCCTTCGAGGACCAACCCAGGGCAGATCACATCCCAGGGCAGACGGTGGCTCCCTCCAAGGAGGGGAAGAGAGGTCCTCAGGCCTCCGAGAGGAAGAGATGTCCCTTCCACAGACCGTAGAAAAGACTGGGGCTGCCTCCTCTCTTCCTGCTCCCCTCCTAGGCCAGACTTGGCCCGTCCAGTTCCCATAGACATCCAGACTCTGGGGGATCGAGGGAAGGAGCCCCATAGAGCCCACCCTGGGGATGCAGACTGTCTTTGCTTGGCTGCGTGGCTCTGGGGGTTTCAGCTGGTACCCGGACCCACTGGGACCAGTGGAGAAAAGCAGCCAGTGCCTCAGAAGGCTGAGAGATGAACCAAAACGGCTTTTCTGTAGGCGCCTCGGCATCAGATAGGGAATATATCTGAAAAGCAGCCTCGGAAAAAGGCACAGGGCAAACGTAGTTACGTGTCATCCTTGATTTGTGCATTGAGTTTGGTACCGATCTTGGAAGTCAACCTGCCATATGCAAAAATCTTATTTTCATACCACCTTGGATGGATGAGTGTTTTATGCCTTCCTAAAATTTCCAGAGAAGGGACTTGGCACCTTAGAGAGTACTTTCACGCCCACTCCGCTTCACTGGACAACTCTCATAGCTAGAGTTTCTTTGATCTGGCAAAATTGGCTTCTCTATAACTTCTATACTTTCTTCCAAGTTCTCTACTCCTGAAAATATCTATTCCATTTTTGCTGTTGCTGTTGATCCATCCAATGCTCCTTATCTTCTAAACACTTGACTCTTATTTAGTATTTGATGGATAAAACTTGATAGATCTGTGCTGTTGTTATTATTATTATGACTACCCAAACTCCAGTACTTTGGCCACCTCACGCGAAGAGTTGACTCATTGGAAAAGACTCTGATGCTGGGAGGGATTGGGGGCAGGAGGAGAAGGGGACGACCCAGGATGAGATGGCTGGATGTCATCACTGACTCGATGGACATGAGTCTGAGTGAACTCCGGGAGTTAGTGATGGACAGAGAGTCATGGCGTGCTGCGATTCATGGGGTCGCAGAGTCGGACACGACTGAGCGACTGAACTGAAGATTCAGAAAGAGCAGGGAACACTGTTGAAGTTTTGGGGCTATGTACATACTCATCCCTACCCAGGTGATCTGATTCTGAGTTTCTTTTTTTCTAAGCAAGGCATGTGGTTTCTTCTTGAACTGACTGCATACATAGCTGCCTAGCACAAAAGCTCAGAGCCACCTGGGACTCTCAGATATATGTACTCAGAGGGACACCCAGTGACAACCATGAGGTCATGGTTAAATCAATGTAATGCCAGAAACACAGGCTTCAACTTGGCTTTGTGGGGCTGGTCCCTTAACTTAGTCTATAGTTCATGGAGCCCACGCCTTGCCACTCTTACTTCCTGTAATGGTAAGCACAGCAACAGGCTGCCAGGCAACATAACCTCTGCTTAATTGCCGGCAGGCAATCTGGATGTCCCACTCCTTGGAAAGGGCTCATAATCCTTAAGTAGTGTAGAACTGGAATTCTGACCATAAACTTCCCTTTTCCCATACTCCTTTCAGTTGTGCCCAGATGACCCTGGATTCCTATTTAGTAACCAAGGGAGCTGAAATACGCTTCTAATTAGGAGTTTGCTTGGATTCCCAATACCCTATACCCCATACACACATGTCTCAAAACTGCACTAAGTAACACTTCAGTTACAAGTCATTTCTCTCAGTTTAACTGGGAAATCCACTGAAATTGAACCACAAAGATGAAAATAGAAGCCCATGTGGGGATTGTTGCTTCTCTCTCTTCATTTTAATCACAACATTTGGATCCACCTTTCCTTCTCTGTGGGCTTCCCTGGTGGCTCAGAGATGAAAGCCTGCAATGTGGGAGACCCAGGTTCGATCCCTGGGTCGGGAAGATCCCCTGGAGAAGGAAATGGCGATCCACTCCACTCTTCTTGCCTGGAGAATCCCATGGATGGAGGAGCCTGGTAGACTACAGTCCATGGGGTTGCAGAGAGTTGGACATGACTGAGTGACTTCACTTTCTTTCTTTCCTTCTCTGTTGTGGAAGTGGCATTTCTCTGGAACTAAATTGGACCCCTCTACTGGTGCCCCTGGCCTTACTGAGGATGCGGCAGTTTTCATATTTCCCAGGCCTGTTTCATGAATTCTCTCTTCCAATGGGGTAATTAAAATTGAGAACCCGCTAGGCTTGGGTTGAAATTGGTGGCTGGAACCCTCCAGTAGGTGCAAGATGGCTAAATAGGAGGCTTGAGGGGCTTGGTCTTGTTCTGAATCTGCCATGTGATGTGGGCAGAACATTTGCCTTCTCAACGGAGGGAATGGAGCTTGTGGTTTCCACGGACCCTTGTGCACCCGAGACCCTATAGTGTTAAGATCCGAGAGTTCCTGTTCGGAGAAGTCCCATGGGTTATGCCAACAGCAAGTTTAATCCATAAACACTGGTAGGAAAGAAAGTGAAATGATGTAACATGTCTGCATAGAAACAGGAGGATGGAGGACCCAGGTGGACTCCTCTGCTTCATCCGCTTAGAGATTCTCCAAGTACAGGTGTCCACAGGCTTTACCGCTGCGTAGCAGTGAGCATTCACCCAGCTCTCGGAAGGAAAGAAAGAGGTTTGATTTATGAAGCCTGAGCAGTGCCTGGTTAGCGAAGCTTTGTGGGGACACTGACAACAGCAAGTGATCCACCAGTGAACCCAGACCAGGCTCCAGAGGCAGAGACACAAAGGCGGTTCTGGGGAAGGAGCCTCACGCTCTTTTTAAGAAGGGTGTGGCCAAAAGGTGTGGATGGGAGCGGATGGGGAGCTGGGCTTCGAGGAGGAAAGGGGAGGTGCCAGGAGGAAAGGGCTGGGGAGCAGAGGGACTGCCCGAGGTTTCTTAGGCCTGTGTGCTGGCTGGGTGGGGGGGCAGATGGAAAGGCCTGGAAGAGGGAGAAGAATGGATGCTTTCAAACTGTGGTGCTGGAGGACTCTGGAGAGCCCCTTGGACTGCAAGGAGATCAAACCAGTCCATCTTAAAGGAAATCAGTCCTGAATATCATTGGAAGGACTGATGCTGAAGCTGAAGCTTCCGTACTTTGGCCACCTGATTCGAAGAACTGACTCATCGGAAAAGATTCTGATGCTGGGAAAGATTGAGGGCAGGAGGAGAAGGGGAAGACAGAAGATGAGATGGTTGGATGGTATCACCGACTCAATGGACTTGAATTTGAGTGAACTCTGGGAGATGGTGAAGGACAGGGAAGCCTGGCATGCTGCTGTTCATGGAGTCTCGAAGAGTTGGACAGGACTTAGCGATTGAAGAACAAGAAGAGGGAGAAACTGAAAAGAGGAAGCCAGGGAGAGGGCGAAGAAGAGGGCAGAAATGTGAAGATGCTGGTTCTCTGACTCCCTCCCCTCTGATTTGGGGACCACCCACCCTCAATGTCAGGATAGTCCTTGGGCCAAGAATTTTGTTCTTTGTCTCACCTCTTCTTCCCCGCTGTGAAGAACCTTCTGTTGTTAAGGAGGCAATGTTAGAATTTCTGTGGGTTACTTGCACAGTGGTCATCTTTCCCTGGGCACATTTTTCCCCCGCCTTTCCAGAAGGGTCAGGTCAGGACTCACAGCAGAATGAGGTCCTTGATACTTTGATGTCTTCTTTCAAATAATCAAAGAACCCTGCCTGGGAGGCTGGATGCCGGGAGCTGGGGAAAGGTTGCAGAGGTCAGGCCAGCCAGGTATGTCCACACTCTAACGAAGCTGAGACCTCAAGCTTCCCTTGGCTGGCTGGCCTTGTGCTGTGGGTGGGGGCCGGGGTGGAATATTTGAAGCTCCTCTGGGGCCAGCAGTGCTGGCAGGGTGGGCTGTTTCGGCTTGGGCTGGTTCTGCTGGTGGACCTTCTCAGCAACTCAGTAGGAAGAAGCAGTGACCCTCCAAAGGCCCTTTGTTTATTTCCAGTGGCATCACTTTGGAGAGTCTGTGCTGGCCCTCTGATTAACTAGGAGGGGTTGGAGAGACAGAATGAAGCAATAGATCTGGTAGAAGTTCTAGAATTCTTCCAGTAGTAGGAAAGAGAAACTGTGCTGCAGTGGGGAAAGCCTGGCCCGGAAGATGCGACGGAGTGGGCTTCATCCCGATTCTGCTTTCACTCTGGAGACTCGCTTTCCCACTTTTGTCAAGGAACTGGACCAAGTAATTTCAACTCTGCTAAGCCTCTAAACGGCCAACTGCCTGCAGAAAGAGCCACAAGCCCACAGCCCACGCCAGGCACCGGGGTGCCCCTGGCCACACCCGCGTCTCTCCCTGGGGGCCCCACTACCTCCCAGACTACAGCCTGCTGGTTGAAGCCTGTTGCTGGTTGAAGCCTGTTGCCGCCACCTACTGTCAGACCGCCCAAGCGCCACACCGCCCCCACCCCCCAACCCGGGCCGGGCCACACCTTGAGTTTCTTCCAGAACCCTAGTTATTATCTTGGCAGTCTCTCTATCGGAGACGTTCTGGCCGCCAGAACACTCCTCTTTTGTCAGCAGCAGAAGACAGAGAAGGTTCCATCCTTGCCCTGAGGACATCGCCTGATGGCCTGACCAGCTGCGGTCTGGGGGCGGGGGCTGCCCTCGGTCACTCCACCCAGGTCTGGCCTTGGCCTTGGCAGATGTCACCCAGCCCCAGCCCCTCCCCGGACACAAAAGAGGACAAGGGGAAACCAGAGAGAGATAGAGCGAGAGAGCGAGAGAGCAAGAGAGAGAGAGAGAGGTTTTCTCTCTGGGAACATTTGCCAAAACAAGATTCAAGCTGCTTGTTTGCTTTTAGCAGAGTTGCTGGCCCTCAGATTCTGCCTGAGAAGTTTCAAGCACATTTCACTGGCTTAAGTTTCTCCTTTTCTCCTTATCCATAAACGAACAAAAAGAATAACCAGCAGCCGTGCACCCTTTGCTGTGTATCAGGCACAAGCCCTTTGATCCTCATGCTAAGGCTGTGAGGTGTGCAGATGACAGTTAAAAGAGGCTGGGGTTACCACGATGTGTGCTTGAAATAGCTTACAATTTTATGTGCCAACCATACCCATTGAATCTGAACTTTTTGTAGAAAGGAGTGCAGTCAGGAATCGCACCCAAAATTCATGCTTTTTTTTTTCCTACTCAATACTCTGTCTCTCCAGGAGCTACTGTCCAGAGAGGATATGTCATTTTCCCAAAGTCAGAAGAGTCAGAATTTTTTTATGAGAACCTGGTTTTCAAAGAGGTGCTCTTTTTCTTTCTTGCTTTTGGTTCCCCTTAAATAACATGCTTGTCCCACTACCCCCACCCCCACTTCCTTATCCCTAACTACGTGAGAATCAGGCCAGTCTACACCAGGGCCAGATAAGCACCGCCCTTTCTATAATATACCCTGTTCGCAGGTGGGGGGTGCAGTCCCTCACCTCCTGGACGATGAAAAACAAAATAGTTGTTTTCTTTGGAGCATGTAGATTCCTGTTGCTTTTGCTGCTTGACTGCTGACATTTCTCCTGGTCATAAAAAAAAAACCTGCCCCACATTAAAAAAAAAAACAAACAGACCCCAGTATGAGTATACACAGTGAATTACAGCCCAAAGTTCTTTCTTGCCACACCAAACATCCAGACATCCAGAAGCAGGAGGAGAGGGTGCTTTAGGATTCTTTCTCTCCACGTGTTTCCCACAGAGAAATTAACGCCCCCCCTTCCCCACTCTCATGTAAAAACAATATTTAGAATGGAAAAGTACACTTGATATAAAACAACAAGAACAATGGTCAGAAAACCTCATCCAAGGTCTCATTCACTGAGCCTGTCTTTAATCCCAGCCTTTTCCTCCTGCGGGTACATCCTCTCCGGCTGCTCCCCAAAGACAGTATTTCCTCTTCTGCTTTTGCTTTTGCGTTCAGTGCATATTCATTTTGCCAACCCACATGATCCTCAGTGGGAAATAAACACATCAAAACAAACCAACAACAGCAAAATGGTCCTGACGTGTAGAGGACAGAAAGGCATCAGTGCCACCACCCTGCGCCCTGTTCCTAGGAGAAGCACAGCTGCAGTTTTGGGTGTGACGCCAAGGAGGATGGTCAGATGAGGGCTGACTCACGGAGATCGTCCGACTGGGAGTGGCTCTGCCTTTCCTCTTGTGCCTTGGAGAAAGCCTTGTGTCTTAGTCTGAGAAAGCGTTCTTCAAAGTCTGCAGTTATCCAGAGGAGATGGGAATTTCACTGAAAGCATCAACGGACACAAAGACAAAGTCTGTCCAGCAGTCGGGTCATCTCAGGACTGTGTTATGATTTACTTGAGATTGGGGGAATCTCTGGCTAATATTCTGATAACCTGGAAGTTCTGCTGGCAAAGTGACCACTTTAGAAAAATGCTGTTGAGGAAGCATTAGACAAAGAGCAGAAGTAAGATGGAGGTAGTCATTGCCAAGGCTGCCACTAATGCATTGTCAGGACCTCTGAGAAAAGAGTGGGGAAGGTTTTGTAGACGAGTTACCCGTGACTGGAGGAGTTTAAGCATGATTTAGGTAGTTCATGGTTATAGATTTGTAGGTGAGTTTCATGTTCTGGGGAGGGATTTAAAAGCCTCCTTTCAGTCCAGAGTTTCTGTAATTGAGAGAAGTAGATAGGAAAGTCAAATCTGTAGATAAAATAGTACTTAGAAGTTTAAAATTTTTTCTTTGCATTTACCTGTTTCTTCTTGAATAAGAGGGAACAAACACACATATGACCTTGCATATTCAAATATCAAAGATACTCAGGAAATATTCTCAGAGTATGCATATAGTAAGATGTTCAATACACACTGTTGTTCAGTCTCTAAGTTGGGTCCGACCCTTTGCAATCCCATGGATTGCAGCTCGCCAGGCTTCCCTGTCCTTCACTGTCTTCTGGAGTTCGCTCATACTCATGTCCATTGAGTCGGTGATGCCATCCAACCATCTCATCCTCTGTCATCCACTTTTCCTCCTGCCTTCAATATTTCCCAGCATCAGGGTACAGAAATAATTTCTAAAAATAACACAGGACTAAAATTCACCTAGATAAAAAAAAGTAGGTGGGGGGGGGATCATTTTCTCTCAAGAATTCTGTTGTTTATTATGAAGACTTCAGTTGTCTTGACATTCATTGTTTTTCTACAGGGAAGAAAATATTGCCTTTCTTGATTCTTTTATTTGCTGGCTGAACAGATAATTGGCACATGTCATAGACAAGATTCTACTTTCAGAAACTTAGAATCTTGGAGGTGGGGGAGCCAAACATTTCCACAAATAATTCTGTTACCAGGTGGGCTACCACTAATGATTTTAATAACATGAGAAAAATGACTACTTTTGACCTCTGTATCAGGGAAGGCTTCCTAGAGGAGGCAGAATTTGAATTTCCTTGAAAACAATGTGATAGTTAAGTGGAGGAAGGCTATAAAAACAGACCTTTAAAAATTTTTGATTTTATCCTAGGATTTAAAATTCCTAGGATTCCCAGGGCCAGTGTGGAGCCTCTTTCCTGATTGGTGGTGGGGTGGTGGTGTGTTCAGAGGATCTGAGAAGAGGAGTGACTTGGTCAGATAACCCAGTGGTACTTAGAAAAGTTATGACCAACCTAGAGAGCATATTCAAAAGCAGAGACATTACTTTGCCGACTAAGGTCCGTCTAGTCAAGGCTATGGTTTTTCCTGTGGTCATGTATGGATGTGAGAGTTGGACTGTGAAGAAGGCTGAGTGCCGAAGAATAGATGCTTTTGAACTGTGGTGTTGGAGAAGACTTTTCAGAGTCCCTTGGACTGCAAGGAGATCCAACCAGTCCATTCTGAAGGAGATCAGCCCTGGGATTTCTTTGGAAGAAATGACGCTAAAGCTGAAATTCCAGTACTTTGGCCACCTCATGTGAAGAGCTGACTCATTGGAAAAGACTCTGATGCTGAGAAGGACTGGGGGCAGGAGGAGAAGGGGACGACCGAGGATGAGATGGCTGGATGGCATCACTGATTCGATGGACGTGAGTCTGAGTGAACTCCGGGAGTTGGTGATGGACAGGGAGGCCTGGCATGCTGCAATTCATGGGTTACAAAGAGTCGGACACGACTGAGCAATTGAACTGAACTGAACTGAGGTTGTACTTAAGAGAGAGGATCAGAAAGAGGATCATGGGAGAGGCGGGTGGTCCCCAACTAGACAATGACAGTGGGAGTGGAAAGTAAGGATGTGCAGGAGATAAGTACTGGAGGAAGCATGCATGGCCTGAATGTGTTATTTTCGGCAGTAAAAAACTGGGATGAGAGGAAGGAGCAATGCGGACTTTGGCAGCTGGTCACTATTGCTCCTGTCTCCCCAGAAAAGTCTAGGCTGTCTTGGCTGCCAGGGAAATGACTAAACTGTCTTCTGGCTCTCAAGACAGATCCATGTGCTTCTCACAAAGTTATCTTGTGCCATCGGGTCGAGGATGCTTCCGCTTTGCCTTCGTCTGGGAGACTCTTCCCACTCCACGTGAGTCACGGACATTTGAGCTCTGTGGGACCCCCCACTCCCATCACTCACACAAGCCCCTGACTCACTGCTTCTGATCATGTGACACCCCCAGTCTCTGGCTAGTTCTTCAGTGACTCAAGCCCAGGATTTCCACCACTTTCTTTGCTGGAGAAGTAGGTCTTGGGTCTCTGTTCTGTTGTATTGCTCCCAATTACTGTTCCTCAGACTACTCGAAGGCCCTGCTTCCCCCAGACTGTGGTGGCTGCTCAATAAACACAGACTCCAGGGTTCAGAAGAAGTTATCAGTCAGCAGTCTGACCCCTGGCTTAGTGATCATGCCAAGTTACCAGCATCTTGACTGTCCGTCTAGAAGTCGATGATTCTCACTGTCTCTGCTGTGAGTTACCCATCAGGAAAGGAAAGGTGTCCACAGAGATCTGATTAATTTCTCATGGTTGTATGTGTGTGCTAAGTCGCTGCAGTCATGTCTGACTCTGTGGCACCCTATGGACTGTAGCCCACCAGGCTCCTCTGTCTATGAAGTTCTCTAGCAAGAATACTGGAGTGGGTTGCCATGCCCTCCTCCAGGGGATCTTCCTGACCCAGGGATGGAACCCGCAATTCTTGCGTCTCCTGCAGGCAGATTCTTTGCCACTGTATCACAAGGGAAGCCCTTCTCATGGTCAGACCACCCTACAAGTGTTAGGTTGCCTGCAAAGGGTGAAGAAGCAATAGAAGGCAGCCTCAGGGCTTTGTTCCTTTGCTTCTTTCATTTTGTGGGAGGAGATAAGAAACCAATAGATATTGAAGTGGACGGAGCCAGCTAGAGAGGGCCGTCAGCCCTTCCCACACATCAGTTGGGCATTTACAGCTCTAGTCACCAGCAAACATAATCTTCAGGTTCAGCTTCACTAACTGCAATGAATCTCCTGTTAGCAAAGAACTTTATCCAGATCTGAAATGGTCAGTGGCTGTGAGGCTTGTATCAGGGACAGGGGTGTAAAGAGACCGCTGCCCTAGCGTGGTCTGGTGATGTGGGAAGGAAAGGGGAAGTGTGGTCAGAAACAAGGATGTTGGTGGAGGAAAGAGAACGGTGGCCTGTCGATTAGGGCAGAGAGAGGAATAGGAAAGGGATAACAAGAGCCTGTGTGTAGCTCGAAGGGGCTAACCTCCATTTATCTTGACAGTCACTTCTTTGCTACAGCCAGCATTCATGCCTCCAATACTTTTCTCAGTTTCCCACCCAGCCTCATGGAGCCCTGATCAACTCTGTTGGGTGGGTGAGGGTAAAGGGGGATCCTACCCTGCTTCCAGTGGGGGGCCCTGTTCCTGGCACCCTGCATAGAACAGTCAGTGGACATCCTATCCCTTGAGAATGCTGTGGATTCAGTAGCTCTGGTGGCCTGCGTGCAACTCCAAGCACTACAAATAACGTTGTTATGGAAGCCCCATCAGCAACATGACGAGCTTTGGGACTGCCCTGAGCTTCCATGCTCTATGAGGGGGTAGGTGTCTCTTAGAACTTCAGAAACATCATGCTGTTTTCTGTTGTAGTCTGGTTGGAGCTCCTCAGCTAGGACAAAGTGTCTGCTTTCCACTGGAGACGGCCATAAATAGCATTCTTTTTCATTCTTAAAAAAATTACTTATTTTTAATGGAAGGATAATTGCTTTGTAATATTGTGTTCGTTTCTGCCATTCATCAACATGAATCAGCCATAGGTATATATATGTCCCCTCCCTCTTGAACCTCCCTAAAATGCTTCATTTCAAATGCTGTAAAATTATAATCCTTTAATTTCTAAATGTACAATTGCAATCTTTGATAATTATTACTCAAGAACAGTTATGTTTTATGAGTATTGTTCAATTGTCACCAATAGAGCAACATGCAGATACATCCATAGCATTTTGATGAGGTCAGAGAGAGAAATCAATGACAGCTTTAGTGAAACCTACTTCCAGGACAGAAAGTTGTAGCAGCCAATACTTCCAAAGATATAAATGCTCAGAAATGGTCTCTTTTCAGTACTTTTACATGAAGCAAGATTCCATGAGGGCAGGGAATGAGGCTCTCAGAAAGCGGCCCTGCATGTGATGGGTGGGTAGATGTCTCAAGAGCACCAGGTCCTCTTTTATTTCTACGCAAACTCCTCTCCACTTTGATAGGTCTCCCCTCACCTGTTAAGTGTGTGGGCTTCCCAGGCGGTGCAGTGGTAAGGAATCCACCTGCCAATGCAGGAGATGCAAGAGTTCCATTCCGCGGTTGGAAAGATCCCTTGGAGGAGGAAAGGGCAACCCATTTCAGTATTCTTGCCTGGAGAATTCCCGTGGCAGAGGAGCCTGGTGGGCTAACGTCCATAGGATCGCAAACAGTCAGACACGACTGAGTACACACACATGCTGGTGCCTAAAGATCTCAAGAATTCCCGCCCTTCTTCCCATCTCGGGGTTTCTCTGCTGGGAGAGGGGCAACCTATAGTATAGGGATAGACATGTAAGAAGATGGTTCATTCTGCTTCCAAATGTGTTGGGGAGGCCAACTGAAATTCACAGAAGCCCTTCTAAGCTGACAATGGATGATTCCAATAAAACCTGACAAATTTCAGGCAATGAAAAGATGGAGAAGCTACTACCTGTGTTATGTGATAGCTCCAGTAAACAGCTTCTGCTTCTGGCTGGATACAACAGCCAAAAGCAGATAAAATTGTGTGTTCTGTGCACTAAGAACACTTGCTAATCCAAGGCATTTTGCTCCTTTTTGGGGTGGAAAGATATAGTGTGATTCAGTTCAGTTTAGTCTCTCAGTCACGTCTGACTCTTTGCGACCCCATCAGCACACCAGGCTTCCCTGTCTGTCACCAACCCCTGGAGCTTGCTCAAACTCATGTCCATCGAGTTGATGATAACATCTAACCATCTCATCCTCTGTCGTCCCCTTCTCCTCCTACCTTCAATCTGTCCCAGCATCAGGGTCTTTTCCAATGAGTCAATTCTTCACATCAGGTGGCCAAAGTATTGGAACTTCAGCTTCAGCATCAGTCCTTCCAATGAATATTCAGGACTGATTTCCTTAGGATTGACTGGTTGGATCTCCTTGCAGTCCAAGGGACTCTCAAGAGTCTTCTCCAGCACCACAGTTCAAAAGCCTCAATTCTTCAGTGTTCAGCTTTCTTTATGTTCCAACTCTCACATCCATACGTGACCACTGGAAAAACCATGGTGCGATTACAGAAATCTAAATACCCTGAAAGAAACTTGCTATCTTGCTTGATCCCCTCACGCACTCCTGCCTGAACCTCACAGGGGAATAGTGATCAGGTGGGGCTGTGGTTTAGATAAGAAGTGAGAGCTGGTAGGCAGGAACTCGGGTATGCGGAGTGACGGTGATGGTGGTGAGGCAGTAGACTAGCCAAGGTGGATGAGCAGGGTATTTGGAAAGCATGAATGTTCAAATGATCAAAATGGAGAGTGTGAGCAGGGGCAAAAAGAATCAGGCTCAACATTGGAGGGTTACAGAGCAGTCTAAGGAGACAGAGGATTCTGCTGGATCCCCAGCAGTGTGTCAGAGAGGAAACTCCTAGCATTCTCCTTGACCTCATATAAGAGGCCTTGCTTGGTGTATTGTATTCCATCTCTGGCCCCTCAATCCCTATTAGGAGGAGGATGTTTGTCAATTAAGAGCAAAGAAAAAAAAAAAGTCATTTCTACAGCCCAAGGAGGATTAAGCACAATCTCGTTATATAATGTTTTAATTCCCTGCATTCAGAGAATTAATTCAGGCCTGTTCCCTTCCCCATGAGGGGTGAGATCAGGATCTAGTGATGGTGTGAGTCTGGGGGGAGTGGGGAGGGTGACCAACACAGGGATGAGAAGAGTCAGTTTCTCCTCTTCATCCCCAAGGGTGGTCCCTCCCTGCAAGGAGCAAGGATTAGGTGTAGAGATAATTTCTAAGAGGACCAAAATGATTTTATTCACACTGCCTGTGAATTGGATGACAGGTATCCTCTTGCTTCACATGGGGCAGCCTGGTGAATGGATGACTCAGCTGCTATTCAGTTTTGTATAATAGCAATAACAACAACAGTAACAGTAACCATTAGTATCTGCCAAGCCAGGCACTGTGTTGGGAATTCTCCATTTAGGATTAAATGTAACACTGTACGATGAGCATTGCAACCCCCACTTTCCATAGGAGGGAACTGACACCAGGAGGTCAAACAACTTTATGTGATTCTAACTCAACCTCTGTCTGATTCAAGAAATCACCTTTTACTGTGCATTAAAGTCAAGCAGAAAATTGAGGAGGTGTGATTGAGGAGGTGTGCAAGGATCTGAGAAAAGCAAAAATGCACTGGAATGTATGGGGAGATTACGAATAACAGGCACGAAAGCTCTAAGCTCTGCCCTGAAGCCGAGCAGTAAACATCATCATTTTGATCATTTGCAATTGGAGACATTTCTACAGAAAGAGTCTGGGTGGTAGGGAAGTGCTTAGATGGCGAAGGAGGGCGGGAGTAGTTGGAATGGGTCAGGGTTGGCAGTGGAGGCCAGTGTCTGCCTTTCACTCTTGGTTTGTCAGCAGCAACCTCCTCCCTCCCCCCACCAGAGTACAGTAGATCATTCTGGATTTGGAGTGCCTGATGAGGAAAGGGAGAGATCAAAAGCACTGGAAGTGTTGGAATGGTTGCGTCCACACTCTCCAATAAGTACCCTGTCTGAAGTGGAAGGGACTCAAGCTCAAAGCTTTAATTAAATGAGGTGGAGGGGAAGAGAGAGAAGTGGGACACAGTTACTGGATGTGCATAGCCATCTCCTCCCTGGGAGGGGACAGCCACACGTCCACCCTCCCTAGGGTGTGAGTAACGTGAGCCCTTTCCTTCTGAAGTTCCAGCAAGCCTGCACCACCTCTTAACTGTCTTGGGTATGACAAAGCATTCCTGCCACTGCCATCAATCAAAATAGCCGCCCCCTCATGCATCCTTCCCACTTGCTTTATGTTCTAGGTTTGATGATCCATGGGCTCCCCTCATCACTTCTGAGATGATGACTGAATGCTCCCATTTACCCATGCGCATTCTTAATCTGTTAGCTCCCCATCCTCCCATCCACCACGTGTGGATGCGTCTGCTCATGGGCTGTACTGAGTCCAGAAGGACTGGCGTTTGGGTAAATGTCACACACAAGCCAAAGGCATGTTTCGTCCCTCCCGCTGCATCCAGCCCTCAGAACTGTCATATTGAGTCGTAGGAAGTATAACCCTCTGCCGCCAGACCGAAAGCGGAGTCCCTACCATGATGTAGCCCAAACACTCAGGTGCAACACGTCTTAAATATTCCATTGGTAGGTGATCAGACCATTAAACTGTAATTGGGTTGTTATAATTATTGAATATCAAACAGCATTATTATAGTGGAAGTTGTGGCTCTCACATTTTATATTTCATATGGGATCAAATTAGTAGCCCATTTGGTCTCTGGGCATTGAGTAATAGCTTCCAGTCTTAGGAAGACATCCGCTTCAATTAAAATCGCTGGGTGAGCAGTTTGATAGAAGTGTGGACAACTTCCCTAATGGAAAATGCAAATTTATATGACATTGTTGCATAGAGACCTGGAAATGACAGCTGTGAAAGGCCTCTTACAAACCAAAAGTCCTACTTTTGACCTGTACAATGCAAACAAAATAATTACAGTTACCATAAAATTTTTCTTATTTTGAAACAGGCTGTATTAGAGGGATGAATATATAAAAATCTGAGGTAGAATTTTCTTTCTGTTTAGATCTATGTAAACAGATGAACAAGCACTTGGGGAACTGGGCTAACTAATTAGGTGTTGGCAGGAATTTATGGAATCATGATGATTTTTACTGTAGCTCCTCTTGATTTTAGCAGAGAACCCACCCACAGGGAAAAGCTGAAATAACGCATTGAATGAGAGAGTAACCACTCCTTTTCTTTTCGTGTTCTTTCTTTCCAGAGCTCCCTTCACCCTCAAGCCATCGAAAAGCCAAGATGTTGGTGTTACTGGCGAGTATCTTTGTGGTCCACATTGCCACCGTCATCATGTTATTTGTTTCTACCATTGCCAACGTGAGTCCTGTTCTTCTGTTCATTCATTCATTCGGAAGTTATTTGATATTTACACAAAGTGCTACAAAAGATGTTTAAGCCATTGTGAATTTACAACTTAGTTGTGGAAAAAATTAAACACATACTTGCACTTCAAACAACTAAATATTAATAGCAAGTGTCTAAATGAGTGATCTTGCCAGGTTGGAGAATACAGTGAGGCTTCTCAGGGGAGGTGGAGCTTGGAGGATGGGTAGATGGGTGGGGTTTCTCGCTGCTAGGATGCAGAGTGGAAGGAACTTGGGAAGTATTCCAGGAGGTGTGCCCAGCCGGGGAGTACAGGTGGGAGGGACAGGCTTTGTTCAGGACATAATGAAGACACCAGGTGGCAGGCCAAACTTCCATCTGGGAACCTTGATTAGAAGGAGAAACAAGAGTGAGGTGATAGATGACATGCTTTGGTGGTCCGACCAACAAATACAAGTTCTGAGCAGAGAGTAGCATGTGAGAGTGGAATTATGCAAGATTAACCTCGTTTGCCTGAATTAACTAAAAAAAAAAAAAAACAAAAACACAAAAAACAAAAAACTAAAAACACAGAGTAAGCCATGGGCTCTTCTCTCTGAATCTGGGGCTACTCTGACCTCTAGTGGTCGTTTGCAGAGTCTAGTTTGCTTTTCTCAGGAAAAACAAAAGCAAAAACAAGACAACTCCTTGCACCTAAAACCCAAGGCCATGCATCACTAGATAAACAGATTTGATTCTGGAATCTCTGTGGAGCCTTGTTACAGTAGAAGGGTAATGAGTTTTAAATTTCAGAGAGAAGAGTTTTGCCAATATCGGTGGGTACGATTCTAAGCAAGACTCAATGAAACATCACTATGATGACCGATCCCCTCACCGTGTGGACTCCTCCAAACGTCGATTTAGCTGCACCCACCCCCACCAAGTCTCTCAGTTTACCAGGTTCAGTAAATGGCTTCAAACTGGTTTTGTGGATGCCCAGTGCTGAAATCTGAGTTATCAGCCTCTAACATGGGGCCGAACACACAGCTGTTTATTAAATCAAGAACAGGCAGGCGATTGGACTCCTGGCCCTGCTTTTCCAGTAACTCACATTTGAACAGACACTCTGTGTAGACAGGCCTGGGCGTTTGTTTTTCATCCCAGAAGGATAATTGTTTGTCTTGGGCCTGGAAAGAGGGGGTGCTGGCACTGTGGTGCGCCTTGGTGAATACATTTGGGTCGTTTTTCTACTTTCAGCTGCCCCCACAGGATAGCTCTGCCTGGACTATGTTATTATGAAATACCTCTCACGTTGCAACAATCAAGGTTTATCCTGCTATTTAGATGAAAGTGGCTTGTTGATCTCCCAGTCTCAAGGCTGTGTTCTTTGCTGCCTTTATGTTTCTTACTTTTTTCCAGTTGAACATTTTTTCCTTAACTTTTTTCACCTTCTTTGCCAGGCCCTTTATTGGAAACAGTCTTGGTAGGGTGTATGAATTGTACATCTTTAAAATCAATTTCCTCATGCAGAGTTTCCATTTCTTAGAGCCTTAGAATGATTAAAAAACCAAACAACAAAAAACCCCAATGGTTGAATTACGTCTTTCCTTTTTAAGCAATGAGAGATGTGAAGTCCAGAGAGTGAGGTAACTTCTCCTCGGTCGTACATTCTTCTCTCTCTTTTTTTTCTTGGGACCTCTGTGACTTCAGTTTTAGCAAGACATTATTTCCACCTAGAGATGAGCTTCTTAGCTGTATTTATGGCTAAATATGGCATCTTGCATAAGATTTAGTCCAGACACAAGCTGATGGTTGTTTCTTTTACTTTCAAGCCAGGGAGTTAGTTTTTAAACAGTTAAAAAAAAATTTTTTTTTTAAATTTGTATTGGATTGTAGTTGATTTACCATGCGGTGTTAGCTTGAAGTGTACAGCAAAGCGAATCAGTTATACATGTACATATATCCACTCTTTTTCAGATTCTTTTCCCACCTAACAGAGTACTGAGAAGAGTTCCTTTATGTCTTTTTGATTTCAGGTCTGGGTGGTGTCAGATTTGGGAGAGGGATCAGTAGGTCTTTGGAAAAATTGTACCATTGGTGGCTGTGTGACAACCTTACCTACGCTGGTGAAGGTACGTGCAAAGATATTGTACCCAGTGCCCTTGAGGAATGGCCAGCCCCTTGGGGACTGGGTAGCCTGACGTCCTCACTCCCCCTGCTCTCTGTCCACAGATGCCCTTAAGGCTGTGCAGGCCTTCATGATCCTGTCTATCATATTCTCCGTCATCTCCCTCGTGGTCTTCGTGTTCCAGCTCTTCACCATGGAGAAAGGCAACCGCTTCTTCCTCTCCGGGGCCACCTTGCTGGTGTGCTGTGAGTATCAGCTTACTCAGCAAAAGCTTTCCTGCAGATCTTACCATGGGGGCTCTCAGTGGTGTGAACAGCTGAGCACTAGGGGCAGTGAAACTGCCTTGTACAATTTACTGGCTTGGTTATTTGTGCTCTTGGGGAGAACCCTTGAGAGCCACTTGAAATAAGAACCCTCATCAGCTTCACTGTTTAAACCTGGGGCTCCTGGGCAGACACCAAGGAGCCGAGGTCTGCCCAGCTGTAGTGCTTGTCTGGGTTCATGCTCAGTCACTCAGTCGTGTCTGACTCTGTGACCCCACGGACTGTAGCCTGCCAGGCTCCTCTGTCCATGGGATTTTCCAGACAAGAATACTGGAGTGGGTTGCCATTTCCTCCTCTAGGGGATCTTCTTGACCCAAAGATTGAACCTGGTTCTCCTGGATTCTTTACCACTGAGCGATCTGGGAAGCCAGAGCTTGTATTCAAGACAGTTTGAAGGGGCAGGGGATGTGGAAGGCCTTAGATAGATGAAATTGCTGATGGCCATTCCCTCTCTCCCAATACACACAGTTTGATGGAAGGTGTGTTCTTTTGCATGCCCCCAGGGCAGCCTTTCCTTGTGTGCTGGGGCCTAGATGGGAAAGCCAGTGGAGAGGAGTAGGGAAGACCAGAGAAGCTGTGTTTTACTTCACAGCCATACAAACCAGTGCAGGTGTGAGAACTCAAACACCAATGGTACAGCAACATAACCATCAAGTCTGGTTCAGGGCCAATCAACGAACCACCGCTGGGGGCCAAATTTCAGATTTCATTTTCCCATTGCCCACGAGGAACATAGGATCTTTCTAAAGTTATAAATTTTTTTCTCGCTTTGAATGTTAAGAAACCAAACCAACAGTGAATCATTTCTCCCCGCTGCAGGGCTGTGCGTCATGGTGGGGGCCTCCATCTACACTCATCACTATGCCAACAGCTCTGAAAACTATAACGGGAAGAGTCACCATGGCTATTCCTTCATCCTGACCTGGATCTGCTTCTGCTTCAGCTTCATCATCGGCATCCTTTATCTGGTCCTGAGAAAGAAATAAGGCTGAATACATTTCCTGGGGACCTGGGGGGTGGGGAGGAGGGAGCCCTTGAATCTGGGAGGGGAGTGGAAGTTGCTAAGCAGGAAAAACCAGGAGAGGGAAGGGGGGGAGGGGATGGAAGGGGGGAGGGGCTGAAACCCAAACATGATGGAGGGGGTCCTGTACTGTCCAGCCCCTGCCCTGGGAGAAAGCCGTTGGCTGGGACGGGTGCTCCCTGGATGTGGGCCGGGGGCCTCCCTCCGGCCACTGGGCTTGGCCTCCAGCTGTTCTCCGTTACACACACTGCCTGGGGCCCCAGCAGCTGCCACAGCACTGGCTCCACTTCCGAGGGTGCATTCAGTCTTCAGACCCGCTGCACCCAGCTAACACAGCGGTACAAGTTAAGGCCAGGGCAGACATTGTTTTTGTGTGGAATAAGCCAAGCCTGGAAGCCATCCCGCCCTTCTGACCCAAAGCAAAACATCACCATGTGAAGGGCTCAAGGGAGGGCTTTGGCCAATGTGCCAGGATCCCTCTTTGTTAAGCAGAGATTGAACTCTGTGGTCTTTGTGACAAAATGGGAAGAAGAGACATAGTGATTAAGGCCAAGTTGGTGGCTTAGCTAAACTGAGAGAGAAATTTTCACAGTGGAAGGGCTGGGGCATGGTCAGAACCCAGACCAGGCCTCACACAGCTGTCCCGTGTGGAGACCTCTTGCCACGGACTTTGCTTGTCTCTCCCTTAAAGCCAAGGCAGCGCTCTGGAATTTCTGTAAAGCCACTAACAACCAATTCAGTGGTGGGAGCACCACACAAATTATGGGAAAAGAGGGCAGTCCTACAGCAGGATTATATTAGGGTTATCTTATTAGGAACCTCTCTCGGTGCAATCATGTTGAAGTATAAGATGTGAGAGAGATGGACATAGATCCTTGCAACTCAATCTGTTACTCTCCCCCTAAATTATACCCTTTTGAGGAAGTTTTATCTAATTAGCCAAGTTGGGGATCAGGGCTCCTGGGCTCAGAGATGGCTCTAGCTTTATGAGCTGAAGGGGTCGCCTATCAGAGGTCCTGCCTGTTCCACAATACGGATGAGGCAAGGCAATTTTGGAAGCTTCTTAAAACACATGCAAACCAAACCACACATCCCTGGGTGAAAGGTGCTATACAATTGTCAAGTATTAAGCATACTAGATTTCACTCACAGTAAGAACAAAGTGTCTGTACTTCCAGGAAAATAAGAACATTTCTGTGAGAGAAATAAAAATATAGGTGATGGGCAGATATTTTCTTTAAGGGAAAAGCAAAAACCCCTAAAAACTCTTGTGGTGCCCAGTCCGATGGTCATTGAGCTTCTCTGTTGCCACAAGAGGGTTTCTTTGTAGGACTTAGAAGTATGGTATTAGTATGGTAATCCTGGTTAAGCGGTCATTGCTCTGGCCTGGCGCAGGTATTTTTAAGCCATCTCAGATTCTGGCTAAAGGGTTTGTTTGTTTTGGTGGAAGACACTTCCTTTATCAATTTGAGAAGATCTACCCTAGGGAGAATCTGAGACATCTTGCCTACTTTTCTTCTTCTAGCTCCCCCTTCACTCCATTTCTTATATAGTTTTCCTTTGGGGGAGCTGTTATGCCACAATAGCTGGTATTTATATAAAAGGATTATTACTAAGTTTATTTCTTTATGTTCATTCTGGTTAGGGGAGTGTGGAGGGTGGGCCACCAAATTATCTGGACTAGGGGTAAATGGGTTGGAGCAAAACACTGTGGGATGATGAACTTTTTAACCATGATTTAATGATCATATGATTATAGAAGTCTGTCTTGAGTGCAGAGGCCGATTTGCATATCAAATATATCCAAAAGAGATACTAGCATTGTGTTAAAAAGTTGAACTATGACTGGAGTGAACCATGTATTCCCTGGTCTTTTACTTTGTTTCTGTGCCATTTATGTCTCATGTAATTTGCATTACAGTGATGGGTTGTTCGAGTACTGTATTTGGCTTCTTCTTTAATAGATTGATATTTCATATACTATAACTGTAAATATTTTGATACAAATGTTTATAACTCTAGGCATATAAAAACAGATTCTGATTCCCTATACTGTGTGGGTGTTTTCTTTCTAAAAATGTATGACATTTCCCCCTAATTAAGTTGTCAATCAGTTTGATTTGGACAACTTGGCATTTATCCGATATAATAAGCTACTTTCTGGTAATGCATTAGGCATTTATACAATAACTCTTTCAGACAACTGAATGTTACTATATTTTCATCTTGCTTTCATTAAGCCTTTTAAGGAAAAAAAAAAAAGAACTTCACAAACTATTAGAGAGAGGTTATTATCTTGAATTAGAATGGCTTATGATATTAAGAAATGAGACACTTGCTAATTTTCTTTGAAATAGTCAACTCCACTAATGTATCTTCAACATATAAAGCAATTCGCAAAGGTGTGTGCCACATACATTTGCATGAACCCATTCATCGCACAACCTGGGATGTGCCTGTATGATAGAAGGAAAGCTTTGAGGCTTTCTGGGTGCGGTGAGGCCTGGAGTCAAGAGTGGAAAGCAGAGCTGGTGCTGCACACCCCAGTCTCACGTTGACACCAATAAGATGAGTGCTTTCAGTGTGGAGCAGGTCATCCTTTAGTCCCCAGTGGCCGTGGATGAAACCACTGCACAGAGTAAAGCACACACAGAAAAACCCCACCATGAAAGCTGAGAATAATACTTTGACATATTTTAAATTAATCAAATTGCATTGATTTTGATAGTCGCTTAGAGACTGATATGTGTCGGTTCCAAAAGTCTTCCTAAGCTGATTGTCTGGAACTCACAGCATGTGGTCCATAGAGACAATTTGAAATGATCTTACTTATGATATGGTTGCTTCCCTAGTGGCTCAGACGGTAAAGCGTCTGTCTACAGTGCGGGAGACATGGGTTTGAGCCTAGGGTTGGGAAGATCCCCTGGAGAAGGAAATGGCAATCCACTCCAGGACTATTGCCTGGAAAATCCCATGGACAGAGGAGCCTGGTAGACTACAGTCCATGGGGTCGCAAACAGTCAGACACGACTGAGCGACTTCACTTTCACTTTCACTTATGATCTGGGCTAAATGACTTTTGTAAGTCTAGCCTGGAAAATAAGTCTAATAATGATTTAACTATTATTGTTATCTTCAATGGGAAATGAGTTGGTCAGATTTTGAAACCGGGACCCCTCTCTTGCCCCTGCAGACCCTACATGGCATGAAGAGTGTATCTCATAGAGGCAGAGACGGGAAATGAACAGGAGTCAGTCACCAAGTGGGCATAGCTGCCGGGGAATCACTCTTCCCTGGTCATGTCAGAGTTTGCCATTGAATATAGGAGAAAGTGGTATGCAGTGCGACTCTGCCTGGCTTCAAATATATAATTTTTTAAACTGGGGGTTCTTAAACTGGGACTGCTTGTTCTATTCTGCAACTGCAAGATTTAGAATCAACCTTAATTTCCCTATGTTTATTAGCATATCAATAGCTTAAATCCGGTTTACCTAGGAACATTGGAATGATTCCTATTCCTTGGTACAATAATTGACAGGCTTTTGGAAATGATGAAATCTTACTATTTTAGTTTGATTTCACAACTTACCCTCGCTCTCATAAAATAATTACAAAGGGCACACATATCTATAATTTTGAAGATGAATCAAAAGTAAACCTGTTTTGAGTATTTGAACACGATTTGCAAGAGCTCTTGAGGTAACTAGGCCTTGTAAAATCAAGTTGGAGAATTATAGCACTGGTTTATGAGTGTGATCGATTACACAAATGAATCTGACATTTGGTCACCTTGTTTTTAAAAAGTTAAAGTCATTCTGGCAGTAATATTTAAATACAGATTTGCTTCCATAAACCAAGTTGTCAAACTCCCTTCAACATGGCATACTTGAACTGACTTTACTAATTTCTTTCTCCAGAGTAATTAACATTCTTTACCCCTCATTATATTTAATGTTTGTCAGAGCTCCTGGAAGGCCAGACAGAAGATCAATGCAGACAACTGCACTGGGTTGACCCAGAGGGATGGGATGGGGAGGGAGGTGGGAGGGAGGTTCAGGAGGGGGAACACATGTACACCCGGGGTGGATCCATGTATGGCAAAACCACTACAATATTGTAAAGTAATTAGCCTTCAATTAAAATAAATTTATATTTTTAAAGAAGTAATAAATCAATCACTATAAGCTAAAACAATAAAAAATTAATTTTTATTGGAGTATAGTTGCTTTACAGGGCTTCTCTGGTGGCTCAGATGGTAAAGAATCTGCCTACAGTGCAGGAGACCCTGGTTTGATCCCTGGGTCAGGAAGATCCCCTGGAGAAGAGAATGGCTACCCACTCCAGGAGAATCCCACAGACAGAGGTGGGCTACACTCCCTGGGGTCGCAGAGTTGGACACAACTGCACACACACAGTTGCTTTACAATGTTCTGTTAGTTTCTACTGTACAGTGAAGTGAATCAGCATTATGTATATGTGTATCCCCTCTTTTTTGCATTTCCTTCCCATTTAAGTCACCACAGAGCACCGAGTAGAGATCTCTGAGGTGTCCAGAAGGTTCTCCTTAGTTATGTATTTTATATTTAGTATAGATAGTGTATAGGTGTCAATTCCAGTCTCCTAACCCACTTGCCCCCTTGGTAGCCATACATTTGTTTTCAATGTCCGTGTCTCTATTTCTGTTTTGCAAATAAGATCATCTACACCATTTTTCTAGATTTCACAGTTCAGTTCAGTTGCTCAGTTGTGTCCAACTCTTTGCAATCCCTGAACTGCAGCACGCCAGCCCTCCCTGTCCATCACCAACTCCCGGAGCCCACCCAAACCCATGTCCATCAGAGTCGGTGATGCCATCCAACCATCTCATCCTCTGTTGTCCTCTTCTCCTCCTGCCCTCAATCTTTCCGAGCATCAGGGTCTTTTCAAATGAGTCAGCTCTTCACATCAGGTGGCTAAACTATTGGAGTTTCAGCTTCAACATCAGTCCTTCCAATGAACACCCAGGACTGATCTCCTTTAGGATGGACTGTTTGGATCTCTTTGCAGTCCAAAGGATTCTCAAGAGCCTTTTCCAGCACCACAGTTTGCAAGCATCAATTCTTCAGTGCTCAGCTTTCTTTGTAGTCCAACTCTCACATCCATACATGACCACAGGAAAAACCATAGCCTTGACTAGACGGACTTTTGTTGGCAAAGCAATGTTTCTGTTTTTTAATATGCTGTCTAGGTTAGTCATAACTTTCCTTCCAAGGAGTAAGCGTCTTTGAATTTCATGGCTGCAATCACCATCTGCAGTGATTTTGGAGCCCCCCAAAAAGAAGTTTGACACTGTTTCCGCTGTTTCCCCATCTATTTCCCATGGAGTTATGGGACTGGATGCCATGATCTTAGTTTTCTGAATGTTCAGCTTTAAGCCAACTTTTTCACTCTCCTCTTTCACTTTCATCAAGAGGCTCTTTAGTTCTTCTTCACTTTTTGCCATAAGGGTGGTGTCATCTGCATATCTGAGGTTATTGATATTTCTCCTGGCAATCTTGATTCCAGCTTGCCCTTCTTCCAGCCCAGCCTTTCTCATGATGTACTCTGCACAGAAGTTGAATAAGCAGGGGGACAATATACAGCCTTGACATCCTCCTTTCCCTATCTGGAACCAGTCTGTCTCTTACTCATGTGTCCAATTCTAACTGTTGCTTCCTGACCTGCATGTAGGTTTCTCAAGAGGCAGGTCAGGTGCTCTGGTATGCTGATTGATGTACTCTGCATAGAAGTTAAATAAGCAGGGTGACAATATACAGCCTTGACGTACTCCTTTTCCTATTTGGAACCAGTCTGTTGTTCCATGTCCAGTTCTAACTGTTGCTTCCTGACCTGCATACAGGTTTCTCAAGAGGCAGGTCAGGTGGTCTGGTATTCCCATCTCTTTTAGAATTTTCCACAGTTTATTGTGATCCACACAGTCAAAGGCTTTGGCATAGTCAATAAAGCAGAAATAGATGTTTTTCTGGAGCTCTCTTGCTTTTTCCATGATCCAGCGGATGAGGCGGAGGCCACATCTGCACTAACTGTTGCTTTATTTCAAGTTTCTAGAAGTTGGTTGAATGAGTGAAGAAATGAATGAACAAAGGGACATATGTATGAACAAATTATACACATATGAACAAATATGTATACATAAATTATATACACATTCTTCAACTAGATGGTTCATCCCTTGAGGAAAGTTTGCTTTCTTCTCAGCTTTCTATCCTTCCCAGTGCAAACATGACATAGGTATCAAATGCAAAGCAGAATTGAATTGAAGGGCCTGCTCCTTGGAGGGGCATGCACACTCTGGGGAGCACTGAGAACTCTCCCCGTAAAGTCTCAGTGTCCTTCTGAAGTAGACCAGTTGTCTTCCTACTGCTTCTGTCTCAGTTTCTCCACCTGTGAAAGCAGAGTAATTGGCTTATGACATGCAAACACACATCCCCAGACCTCAAGCTGTCAGCTTGGAAACCAGGGCAAACCCTGTCCAGTTCCCATGACCTCATCAAATAAACTCATGGGTCAGGGTGGACCCCGCCCTCACTCTAACTCACTGGCATGAACACACAGTCAATAACAGGGCAAGTTCATCTTTGCTTATTCAGTGGAATTGCAAGTCTCAGCCATGCTCATGGGGTTCAATAAAAGATATTTGTGTTGACTTATACTATATGCTGTTGCTAGAAGTGAATCCATTTTAGACACACTGAATCTGAACTTAGAGTATCCATTTTTTAATTTTAAAATTGTGAATCTGTGATACCCAAACATTTGCAAGTACATTGGTATTTATTATCCTCTCATATAGCTATGTAAAGCTTGGAACCCAAGACCTGCAAAAATCTAAAGGATCATATAAATACAAAACTATAAATACGTGCTTGTAGATACATTTCCACTAAGATATGTATTCATTATCCACTCTATATCAAATATACTGTGCTATGTACATCAAGGAATACAAATACAAACATAAATATGAAACAGACCCAACTCTAGTAATGTTCTTGATAAGCAGTGGAAGTGGTAAAAAATAATAACTTATATAAGTTAAAGTGTCTTTAGATGCAAATAATAGGATATGCCAATGCACACTGACTTCAATAATTTGGAAAGGGAGCAACAAGTCCAAAAGTGGGTAGGTTTGAGAATTAGGTAGTAATTCTGAATTTATGGCTGACACCTGTATCAAGTGCCAGATTCCTTTCAATTTTCCACTTTGCATTTTCAATATTGCCTTCTTCCTCAGTTTAGAAGCTATTCAATTCCTCTGTGCCAGGTCTAGATGTGACACCTGGACATGACAGCTTCCAGAGGCAGAAATGAGGCTGTCTCTTCTTTTGTCTTCTTCATAGAAGCAAGGATACTTTCCCCACAAAACCTCTATCCCTTCTCATTGTCCAGACCCTGGTCACATGCCCATTCCTACCCCAACCTCTTACAAATGGATCTGGGACCACCACAGTGAGGATTTATACCTGAGGCTATGGCTATGGTCAGTAATGCCAGAAATATAAAATATGTGGGAGAGACAGACACCAAGACGTGACTGGGTCTCTGGAACTCAGGAGACACAGAACGGATGCCAAGAAGGCAACCGACAACATCTACTAGAATAATGTTAATTTGCTAGCTAATGTTAACTTGGCATTGATGCTATTCAAATCCTTTTCATACTCAGTATCACTTTAATATAAACTCCATGAGCTCAGCAATCTTTTGTATGTTTTGTTCAAGGCCATATCGCAAACTCATGGACATGAATCTGAGCAAACTCCAAGAGATAGTGGAGGATGGAGGAGCCTGGCATGTTACAGTCTGTAGGATTGCAAAGAGTCAGATGCAACTTAGCAACTGAACAGCAACAACCTTAATATGTCAACATTTACTCTAACTTATAAAGTGCAATTGGAAAATGAAACAGTGGAAAGGGATAGAAGCCCAGCGTGGTAGGGGGAGAAGAGGATGCTTTTTATACACAACAGAAACAGCCTCTTAGCTAATGTGATACTTGAGCAGACTTGAGTGAAACAAGGGTGTGAACCCAGTAGTTATCAGGGTAAAGAACATTCCAGAACAAGAGAAGAGGAAGTACAGAGTCCCTGAAACAGGAGGATTCTTAATGTGTTTTGAGGAACCATGAGGAGGTCAATGAGAGCAGAACAAGAGGAGTGAGGGGTCAGAAAGGTAGCAGGACATGAGGTCAGAGGCCCCCAGAACCTGCTGATGAGGTTCACGGGCTCAGCAGGCACAGCCATGGCAGGGGAGGTGCAGGATGTAGCACTTCCTCCAACTAGCCTCACTGAACTCCACCTGGGAAGAGACTATGCCAGCAAAGAGTCTTCCATGCTGGCTCAGAGAGTAGATAATCTACCTGCAATGCAGGAGAAACAGGTTTGATCCCTGGGTCAGGAAGATCCCCTGGAGTAGGAAATGGCAAACCACTCCAGTATTCTTGCCTGGAAAAATCCCATGGACAGAGGAGCCTGGTGGGCTACAGTCCATGGGGTCGCAAAGAGTTTGACATGACTGAGCGACTAACACTCTCTTTCACGTTTTCTTTTTTATGTCGGCAAAGGCCATCCCATAACATTCACATGCACAGATGCTTGGCATTGGAGAGAAGTCGTGTGACGTAGCAGCTACGAGGCTGGACTGGGGAGTCAAAAGAACTGTGAGAGAACCAAGCTCTGTCAGGTACTTGCCATCACATAACTTTGTCCCTGGGCAAGTGATGTAAGCTCCCAGAGACTCAAATTTTTCATCTTGAGATGAGATGGTCATTGTGGTTTAGTCACCTAGTTGTGTCCAGCTCTTTGCAACCCCAGGGACTGCAGAACGCCAGGCCTCTCTGTCCCTCACCGTCTCCTGAAGTTTGCCCAAGTTCCTGTTCATTGCATCAGTGATGCCATCTAGTTATCGCTTCCTCTGATGGCCCTCTTCTCCTGCCCTCAGTCTTTCCCAGCATCAGGGATCTTTCCAACTAGTGAGTTATTCGTATCAGTTGACCAAAATACTGGAGTTACAGCTTCAGCATCAGTCCTTCCAATGAGTATTCAGGGTTGATTTGTTGTAACTACTACATATTGCTGTAAGGACTAAGAGAAATAATGCATGCAATGCAATTAAAACAGTATCTGGCACATATCATGGGTTCAATTAAAGCTCACTTCTGCTATTACCATTGTTATTCCTGGTGTTGTTTACTGGTTTCCATTCGGCACAGCAGACATACTCACCAGGTCAGGCTCTTCCCTAGTCATGCTACCTATTTAAAACTAAAAGGAAGCTTCCAGAACAGCAGTTCTGTCCCTTAGTAAGGATCTGGCAGCTGCACAAGGTGGCTGAGAAGCTGGTATCCCTCTGTGTGAATGAGCAGAGGACAGCCCCCCCAGGCTGGGGAGCCAGGTAGAAAGAACAAATCACCCTCTCTGATAGCCTGACCACACTCCCTGGGATTCCACACTTAATAAGCTCTTCAGGGCGCTCTCTAAACTTCCCTGGCACAGATTGTTTTCCCTGCATTTTCTCCAAAGAGTGAAATCTGACTCATTCAGACCACACACCTGGGCCTGTGGTTTGGGCCACGGCAGAGGGTGAGGGAAAGGGGAGCTACTGTAAGGCTGAGGATGCATGTGGGAGACCCCAAGGCTGCTTTCCTGCACAGCCTCGCTTCCCTGCACCGTCTCCAGTAAGATGAAGGGGCCCACTTGTCTTCCTTAAACTGGGTCCAAAGAGCTTCACCTGGAGTTGGGGAAGATGGCTATGTGCTGGAGTCACTGGAGTGTCAGGCGGGAGGGAAGGGAGGACAGGGCAGGCATGTAAGACACACAGGCAGTATTGTAAGGTGGCTGTTGTATGCTGGGGCAACACGGAGACAAAGGATGCGTCTCCTTCTACTTCCTGGTCCCAGATGCTTCCTTTTCAACAAAAACAAGGGGAAGCAACATCTCTTATTGCTGTTGCATGTTACAGTCTAAAAGCACATCTCTTGGGCAGTTTCTTCTTAAAGCTTCATTGTCCTGAGCCAGGACTCCTTCTCTCGCTACAAAAAAGGCTCAGCCCTGTCCTGGTCCCAAGCCAACCATGACTTCTGGTGCTTTCCTTTTAGTGCATTTAAACAAACACCTGAAGCCTCCTGGCACACGACTGAGCAGCAGCATGCAATGTGCCGAAGACTGGACCTCTGCTTCCATATCTCACAGGCTACTCCCACCCTCATGTACAAATACCCACCCACTCCCCGTCACACAGTGCCCCCAGGCCAGTGGGCTTCTTCTTAAGCTCTGGGTTCAACCTCAGTGCTACGATGCACCAGCTAGTAACTTTAGTCAGGAAGTGTATTCTCTTAGAAACCGCTTTCTCATTTGCAAAATAGGAAATGAGGCACTCCAGGCCTGCCCAACTCAACATAGAAGCTAGAATCTTTGAGACAACAGTCACAACATATTTGGGAGAAATTAAAATGCAAACATCAAAAAGGACTTGAAATCCCTCAATTGGCATAAACAACAAATATGGGGGGAGTACTTTAGGCACGATACTATGCCCACCTCCCTCCCCCTCTGAAGACATCAATGATAAGGTTCTATCAGCCTGCAGGGTCCTTATCAGCTTTCTTCTGATGGTGATTAAATTCCTTGGCCCCATGTAAGGATCTAAAATGCTATCCAGAACCAAAGCAAGTAGCCCCAAACACCTACGCAGCTTCCTTCCTTGTTCTCATCAAGTGACTTGTTTTTACTGGAACATAGTTTCCTCTTCCTGTCTGGGAAACTCTGTTTACAAAATTTATTTCCAAAAGGAAAGCAAAAAAGAAAGCTCTTTCCACCAACCAGCCTTGGAATTTCACCAGGTTACCCTTTTAATCTGAACCAAAATAGGCCATGACTCACCATTTGTGTCTGGGAGACCCCATTCTCCATTTATCTTACCAGGAGATCATATCTTGCATGATTATCAGTAAAAACCAAGCTGCAGGGATGCTCCCATAGGGAAAAAAAATTTAGGAAAAAAATTCACTTTTGGAAACTGCATCCTCACAGCACTTACTTACAATATCCAAGCTCCCCTGCAGGCAATTCTCTACCATCTTAGCCTTGTCTAGCCCTTTAGCACTCTCCTGTCAACTGAAAAAGAATGCAAAATATGAGAGTGATGAGTTAAGTTTTATTTGGAGCAAAACGAGGACTATAGCCCGGGAGACAGCATTTCAGATAGCACTGAGATAGTGCTCCAAAGAGGAATGGGGGAAGGTCAGTATATACCCATGACTTTGGTGAAGGGGAATACATGCAACCAAGCACATATTTTCTGCAGTTTTCTGCTAGTTTCATAAAGGTACTACAGTCACAAAGAGTAGACATCACCATGAAGGATTTTAGTGCTTTTCTAGATATGAAGAGATGTAAGAATTGGGCTCATAATATCTTCTCCTGAAAATATCTATCTGAAGACCTGTTTTGCCAGTTTACCCAGAGCACAGAGGGCCTCATTCCTGATCTCCACTCTGGACTCCTTTCAGGGCGTGTCGATAGCAGCCACAGGAGCTCATAATTTGATCCTTGTAAAGACAGATGGCAAGTATCAATCTGTAGATGACACTCCCCATTGCATCTGCTCATCCAAGTCAAAAGCTTACCCCTTCATCTGAAGTTGACAGACTCTTGGCTGTGTGACCCTAGACACAGCTCTTCAAATTTTAGTTTCCTGACCTGTAGCAATGGCAGTAATAGACTGTGTTGATAGAACCGTTTATATTTGTCATATATTAGTTCATTTCATCCTCCAAAGAAGCCTGTAAGGGGAAAGCTATTATTATCACCATTTTGCAAATGGTGGTGGTTTAGGTGCTAAGTCGTGTCAAACTCTTACAACCCCATGGACTCTAAGCTGCCAGGCTCCTTTATCCATGAAATTCTTCAAGCAAGAATACTGGAGTGGTTACCATTTCCTTCTTTAGGGGATCTTCTCAACCTAGGACTCACCAAAGCACCATAGCTACCTACCCAAATTCATCAGCATGTTTTGAGGGTTGGAAGAAATAACCAGAAAATGGTAGGCATCTAACAAAATATTGTTACATTATTGGATGAAAACATATCTCAAAGTACCTGTCTTAGTGCCTGATTCATAGCCAACCTTCCAATTATGCGAGTTTCCTTCCACTCCTCCATCTTCCAACACAACCTTCCTGACCATGATCTTCCCTGCAGGTAGCCCAGAATGTGCCCTTTGAAGGTTACTCCTGAGAGAGTTCTAGTGCTCGATACATTCTTCCTGGAAATGGAGTCTTCTAAGTAATGTGAATCACTGAGGTGGGATCTGCCACTTTCTGGATGGTGTGTGTGCATATATGCTCAGTACTCGGTCATGTCCAACTCTTTTGTGGCCCCATGGAAGAGCCCACCAGTCTCCTCTGCCCATGGATTTCCCAGGCAAGAATACTAGAGTGGGTTGCCATTTCCTTCTCCAGGGTATCTTCCTGAACCAGGGATCGAACCTACATCTCTTGTGTCTCCTGCATTTGCAGGTGGATTCTTTACCCACTGAGCCATCTTAGGAAGCCCTTTCTGGATGATACTTTAGTTCAAAGTCATTCAACCATGGGCGCCAGTGCCATGAGTACAACACAGAGATTCTATAACCTTTTTCAAGAAACTATGGCTCTCAGTGAGAAAGCAGAGTTGTTATTTTCCATGAGGGGACTCTGCACAAAGTAACATCCCTGCCTTTCCCCAGCATGCTGTCCTGGCTCATTTCTCACCAAGGACAAGGACAGGTCTACCTAACAACTAGGATTCTCTTTTCTTTTTTTCTTTTTAAAATTTATTTATTTGGCTGTGCTGGGTCTCAGTTGCAGCATACATGATGTTCCATCTTCATTGTGGTGTTCGGGATCTTTAATTGTGCATGTGAGTTTTACCTCCAGGAATTCTGTCAGATCCCCCCAGTGAATATTGGAAAAAATTGCATGCTTCCATCAGGGGGAGAAAAAAAGGAATCATTGCCACTGTGCCAGAACATCTGTTGTTTTTCATAAGGGCTGCCCCCAGGAAAAATTATTTACCAGCACTTCACCTGCTATGGTTATAGCGAAGTCTAGCCTACCTAGGGGCAAGAGAATATTCAACTCCAACCCCCTCGAGCCACCTAGTCCCACTTAAAAAGGAAAAAAACTAGGAAGCACTGGTGAGGCTCAGAGTCCACGGGGGATAATCTCACCAAAGGAGTGAGACTTCATCAGCAGACTGTAGAAGGATTGCCCTCTCCTCTCCCCATGCCCCACCACTACAGCACTAAAGGCCTGTTTGTCATGGCTCCTTCCACCTAGTACATCATGCCTGATTTCAACAGAAAATTGCAAGACATTCTAAAAGGCAAAACCACAGTTTGAAGACTAAACAAACATCAGAACCAGAGTCAAATATGTCATGGCTGTCAGAATTTTCAGGCCAGGAATTCAAAACAATTATGATTCATATGTTAAAAAGTCTAAAGGATAAAGTACCTGTTAATCCATCATGACCAGAAGTAGATGTTCTATCATTGCTATTTCCAAGCCCCAATGTTACTTTCTTTGTCACACAATTAGCAGTTGGCCTTCCCTCTCCACAAACAGGCTGCTTTTGGAGAGTCATAGCTATGAACCACACAAGGACCCTGATTTCTCATGTTTCATCAACAATTCACATTTCACGTGTACTTGGACACATGTGTCATGGGGAAAGCTGCAGGCCTAATGCACTGATAGTAAGATAACTTGTAACAGCTAGAGATCACAGAATATCTTTAGTTTCTGACACTGTTTGCTCACAGCATATATAGTTAGCCTTTGCTCCTCTGAAAGCAGTGGCTGCATTTGTGTGTGTGTGTGTACTCATGCATGTTAGGGGTTTGAGGTGAATGGCAGGAAATCAATGCAACAATTTCCACACTACCTACCATTTTGTAACCTGCTTTGTGACATGTGCCAAATAACTTAAAGTACATTATGACTTCTAATCCTCGCAACTACCATGAAAAATAAGCAATTAAATGAAACACAGTTCTCGTGCTTCTTTTCCAGAAACTGAGCTCAATGGCAAGTTCCTCAAGATCAGGCAGTGGATCTGTGAAGAAGCCAAGTTTGAGCACATATCTGTCCATCTTCAAAGCTGCATGTACTTAACCACCATGCTTTTCTGGCTTTTAATATTTTACTTCCTGTTCTGCTTGGAAAGATGGTCAACACATGACTGGGCCTTAATGAGCACTTTTGCATTCACTGAATCTTGAAATAGATTACTGTAAGGGCGATTTGTGTCCTCAGCACTTACCTCAATCCCAGTGCCAAGTATATAGTAAATGTTTCATAAATAATTTCTGCTTTAATAAGCATTTATTATATCTAAAGAGGACATAGTGCTTAGCATGTGATAACTCACGTTTAATAAAGGTAGCATTTTATGTCTCTATTTGCAAGCCCAATTTGTCTATTTTAATATAGTGTGATGTTTTTATAAGGAAACATGAAGCATAGCTGAACAGAAAAGAATACTTCCCTTGACCAATTATTTCTTTTTAACCATAGAAGCCTAATTATTCATTCCAGGAGGCACTCACTTTAGTAATACATGTTACCTTCTTGCAAATAGAAATATAAACATTTCGGGAAAACAGCCTGCTGAGTGCTGATGAGCCCAGGGCAAGGAAGAAGGAGAATCTTATTTTCACTACTCCAGTATCCATTCCCTTTGTCCCATCAAGAACATTTGGATTGTCTTATGGTGAACTAACACTGTCCAGTTAGAACTGGATATGGAACAACAGACTGGTTTCAAATAGGAAAAGGAGTACGTCAAGGCGGTATATTGTCACACTGCTTATTTAACTTACATGCAGAGTACATCATGAGAAACGCTGGACTGGAAGAAACACAGGCTGGAATCAAGATTGCCAGCAGAAATATCAATAACTTCAGATATGCAAATGACACCACCCTTATGGCAGAAAGTGAAGAGGAACTAAAAAGCCTCTTAATGAAAGTGAAAGTGGAGAGTGAAAAAGTTGGCTTAAAGCTCAACATTCAGAAAACAAAGATCATGGCATCTGATCCCATCACTTCAGGGGAAATAGATGGGGAATCAGTGGAAACAGTGTCAGACTTTATTTTTTTGGGCTCCAAAATCACTGCAGATGGTGACTGCAGCCATGAAATTAAAAGACGCTTACTCCTTGAAAAAAAAATTATGACCAACCTAGATAGTATATTCAAAAGCAGAGACATTACTTTGCCGACTAAGGTCCGTCTAGTTAAGGCTATGGTTTTTCCAGTAGTCATGTATGGATGTGAGAGTTGGACTGTGAAGAAGGCTGAGTGCTGAAGAATTGATGCTTTTGAACTGTGGTGTTGGAGAAGCCTTTTGAGAGTCCCTTGGACTACAAGGAGGTCCAACCAGTCCATTCTCAAGGAGATCAACCCTGGGATTTCTTTGGAAGGAATGATGCTGAAGCTGAAACTTCAATACTTTGGCCACCTCATGCGAAGAGTTGACTCATTGGAAAAGACTCTGATGGTGGGGAGGGATTGGGGGGAGGAGGAGAAGGGGACGACCAAGGATGAGATGGCTTGATGGCATCACGGACTCAGTGGACGTGAGTCTGAGTNTCAAGGAGATCAACCCTGGGATTTCTTTGGAAGGAATGATGCTGAAGCTGAAACTTCAATACTTTGGCCACCTCATGCGAAGAGTTGACTCATTGGAAAAGACTCTGATGGTGGGGAGGGATTGGGGGGGGGGCAGGAGGAGAAGGGGACAACCAAGGATGAGATGGCTGGATGGCATCACTGACTCGATGGACGTGAGTCTGAGTGAACTCCGGGAGATGGTGATGAACAGGGAGGCCTGGTGTGCTGCGATTCATGGGGTCGCAAAGAGTCGGACATGACTGAGCGACTGAACTTAACTGAACTGAACTCTGCCCCCAGAGAAGGCAATGGCACCCCACTCCAGTACTCTTGCCTGGAAAATCCCATGGACGGGAGAGCCTGGTGGGCTGCCATCTCTGGGGTCGCACAGAGTCGGACACGACTGAAGCAACTTAATAGTAGTAGTAGTAACCCTGCCCCATTCTGAGTCCACATATTCCTGCCCCATCTTCATGCATAACCACCCTCCAGATGCAGGAGTGGGCATAAGACTTCCACATGACCTTCCAATCTACTACCCAGCTTGATGGCACAGTAATTTTTTCTAGTACTAATTTTAATTAGTACCTAATTTCTTCCATTTTATGTTTTATCAGAGCTAGAGCAGTGTGGCTTACAGCAGAAACATTGAGGAAAAAATTTTTCTGGACTAGAACCTTGCGGAGAAGCCTGGAGGTGTGACAGCCATCTTGTCACATCAAGAGGGACTGAGAATGTCTCTGATGCAGAAGAAAGCTGTCACTTCTTTTTTAGAAAACCATTTATTTATTTTTTGGCTTCATTGTGTCTTAGTTGCAGCATGCGGACTCTTCGTTGTGGCTTTCAGGCTCCAGGGCGAGCAGTCACAGTTCACCTGTGGCACATGGGATCTTAGTTCCACAACTAGGAATCAAACCCATGTCCCCTGCATTGGAAGGATTCTTAACCACTGGACCACCAGCGAAGTCCCAAAGCTGTCATTTCTACTCATTACATTTAGGCCTGCAGAACTAGCTTCTCTCAAACTAAACCACTAGCCTCTCTTGAACTAAAATCTATTCAAAATCATACAGGTAACCTAACAAATTCCCATCTATGCTCAGGCCACTATGAGTTTCTATCATTTGCAACCAGGAGTCCTAAGAGGAAGGGAACCAAACAGTTATTGTGTCCCACTTGCCTGGGTAATATCACTTCATTTAATTGCAGGAAGTATGCATTAGTTTTCCCCATGTGATAAATAGGCAAACTAAGACCCAGATAAGTTAAGAAACTAGGCACACATGACTAGGAGTAGTTAACTTGGATCCACTCCTATCTGTCCCTGACTCTAAAAACCTAGGTCATTTCCACTACTGAATACAGCAAGAGCAAATTTCTATGAAAAATCACCCTTCAGGATGGTTGTGTAGAAAACATACTAGGCAAGAGAGACAGATTCCTTTTTTTTGAGGAGTGGGGGGACCTGGCTCACCATACCTTTCTTGTGACTTTGAGCAATTTTCCTCTTTAAATCTCAGGGAGTTTTTGTTTGTTTGTTTTTGTTTTCTGGTCTATGAAATCATGAGGTTTGAACTGGATACACATGACCTAAGTTCTTTCCATCCCTAAAACTGTAAAATGTCAGTTCTTGACTTTTCTTGAAATTTCCAAGTTAGGTGCTAGAAGAACCAGACATTGAAGCAAGCCAATAAGTGAGGGTTCCCTCTGCAAACCCTCTCTCCTAATTTGGGCAAATGGATGAGGTATGTGTAATTAAAACTGCAAAAATAACAAGCTTCTGGCCAAGTCCTGCCCTCACTTAACCGTACTCTTGGGGGTTGACTGGGGGGAGGGGAGCAGCGGATGTTGAACCCAGGGTGGAATTTGGCTTGATATGCAGATTCTTATAATTTCCAAATGATGTCAGTGCACTTATTTGAGAGACTGAGAAAGTGCTGAGTTTAGTCTATTTACCTCCATAAAGAAAAACTGAAAACCGCTGGGCTAGGGCCAGTGTCGACCAGTGTTATAAAGCTAAGAACACTCTTGGCAGGGCAAAGTCATTCGGGGACGATCGTACCCAATTCATGTCGATTTATGGTTGTGGCCTTTCTTTCTGATTATAGTTTGTTTTGAGATAGGAAATAACAGCCCTGTTCTTGTCAACTGGCTCAGAGAAAATGGATCTGCTAAAAAGTTTCGTCATTCCTTGATCCCAGAACCACTGAGGTTATAGAAATTTGAACAGCCGCTAAGAGGGGCCAGAATTCAGTCCTCATTCAAAAGACAGTCAGCAAGCAACTGAAAAAACATATCTGTCTAGTTAATGCAACTCAAAATAGAGTTTTGGCTCTTATTAGCCAGATAATGTCTTTGCACTTATGTGTCCTTTTGCCTTTGAGTTGGCCTCAATTAGGAATTTAGGTGAATTTTTTTAATATTAAGAAGGTATATGTCCAGGGGACCCAAGAATTATAACATTCTATCTTGATCACCCTTTCCATCCCCCAGAGAGTTACTAACATAACAAAGTATGGTCGGAGTAGAGTGGGAAAGGCAATGGCAACCCACTCCAGTACTCTTGCCTGGAGAATCCCAGGGACAGGGGAGCCTGGTGGGCTGCTGTCTATGGGGTCGCACAGAGTCGGACACGGCTGAAGCGACTTAGCAGTAGCAGTAGCAGCAGAGTGGGAAAGATAAGGCAGGTGGCCTAGGCTTAAATCTTGCTCACTCGTCAGTGAGAAAGCCTTAGGCACTTTTTTCATCTAGAAAAAAAAGTGCATAATAATAGTACTTTCTCACAAGATTGCTATGAAAATAAAATTAGTTATTTTACTCAAATCATTTGTTATTTGGCACCTAGGAAAGCTGAAACTCAATACTTTGGCCACCTCATGCGAAGAGTTGACTCATTGGAAAAGACTCTGATGGTGGGAGGGATTGGGGGCAGGAGGAGAAGGGGACGACAGAGGATGAGATGGCTGGATGGCATCACCGACTCAATGGACATGGGTTTGGGTGAACTCTGGGAGTTGGTGATGGACAGGGAGGGCGGGCGTGCTGTGATTCATGGGGTCGCAAAGAGTCGGACACGACTGAGCAACTGAACTAGAACTATGCACTCAGTAGGGGATTCCCAGGTGGCAATAGTGGTAAAGAACATGCCTGCCAAAGCAAAAGATGTAAGAGACCCTGGTTTAATACCTAGGTTGGAAAGATTCCCTGGAGGAGGGCATGGCAACCCACTCCAGTATTTTTGCCTAGAGAATCCCCATAACAAAGGAGCCTGACAGCTTACAGTACATAGGGTAGCGAAGAATCAGACACAACTGAAACATGCATGCATATATGCATTCAGTAAATGCTAGCAATTAGTCCTAAAGATACTACACACATAGGAAATAAGACCAAACATATACAAGTTAAAACTTCACTTTTATAGGGATCGATGCCCTTTTTCCAACATGTGGCAAACTAGTCTAATTGCCTCCAAAGGGCCCTACCTCCCAGCTGCAATTCCTAGGTATTAATGACTTTCTGGTTGGACCAGACCATCCAGAGAACCAGAGTTTTCATGACAACATTTAGGAAGGCATGCAAACAAAACAAAAAACAGGATAAATTCATCAGATACCGAGGGATCTTGACTTGGCATAGTGATGTCACATCAAAACAGCAGCAAGGAGCAGAAAAGAGGGGGAGAAAATACAACTGCTTGATGGCTGAACACCGAAGAATTGATGCTTTTGAACTGTGGTGTTGGAGAAAACTCTTGAGAGTCCCTTGGACTTCAAGGAGATCCAACCAGCCAATCATAAAGGAAATCAATCCTGAATATTCATTACAAGGGTTGATGATGACTGAAGCTCCAATACTTTGGCCACCTGATGCAAAGAGCTGACTCATGAGAAAAGTCCCTGATGCTGGGAAAGATTGAAGGCAGGAGGAGAAGGGGACAACAGAGGAAAAGATGGTTGGATGGCATCACTGACTCAATGGACAAGAGTTTGAGCAAGCTCTGGAAGATGGTGATGGACAGAGAAGCCTGGCGTGCTGCAGTCCATGGGTGGCAAAAAGTTGGACATGACTGACCAACTGAACAACAACAAATCAGATCTATCAGTAAATAGAGCTTGGGTAAGGTCCCAAAATGTGGCCCATCAGATAAGCAGCTGCTCATCAGGACGGGAGTGGGAGGCCTCCGAAAGGGACTTGGATATCCTTTCCCCACCCCCAAACACTCTAACTTCAGTGATTCTCAAAATGCAGTGGGTGAACTATCCCATCAGACTCACCTGAAAAGTGAAAGTGAAAGGTTAGTCACTTAGTTGTGTCCAACTCTTTGCAATCCCATCGTCTGTAGCTCACCAGGCTCCTCTGACCATGGAATTCTACAGGCAAGAATACTGGAGTGGGTTGCCATTTCCTTCTCCAGGGGATCTTTCTGACCCAGGGATCGAACCCAGGTCTTTTACATTGAGGCAGATTCCTTACCATCTGAGCTACCAGGGAAGCCCCCAGGAAGTTTGCTAAAATGCAGATTCCTGAACTCTAGGAAAACACACTGTGATGATTAATTTTATATACCAACTTGACTGGGCCATGGGATGCCCAGATGAAACATTATTTCTGGGTGTGTCTGTGAGGATGTTTCTAGAAGAGATTAGCATTTGAATCAGCAGACTGAGTGAAAGTGATGACCCACCCCAACGAGGGGGACAGGGGCGCTCAGCCAATCCACTGAGTTCCTGAATTGAACAAAAAGGTAGAGGAAGGAAGAATTCTCTTGCTCTGGTGAGCTAAAACATCTCTCTGAGCTGGGACATGAGGCTGGATGGACCCTCAAACTGGAACTTACACGCTTGGCACTCCTGGTTCACAGACCTTGGGAATCAGACTGGAAGTACACCATCAGCTTCCCATGGTTCCAGTTGGCTGATGGTAAAATGTGGGACCTCTCAGCCTCCATAATCATGTGAGCCATGTTCC
This sequence comes from Aepyceros melampus, assembly GCA_006408695.1. Lineage (NCBI taxonomy): Eukaryota > Metazoa > Chordata > Mammalia > Artiodactyla > Bovidae > Aepyceros > Aepyceros melampus. The sequence continues at coordinate 299,772 of SJXQ01008256.1, read as the reverse complement.
TCATAATGTATCTCTTTATAGAGTGATAGATAAATATATATACGAATCTTGTACATCATCTATCTCTACATCTATATCTTAGGTTTTGTTTCTTTGGAGAACCTGACTAATATACATACTAAAATCTTTGATCTTTGAGGGGTGATGATCAAATATCTGTATCTTACAAGTTTCCCAAGTGAATTGAAACATCTAATTCACTATGAAGTCATCAGAGCATGGAGGTGATATTGTAAAATGCTTTTAAGTAGTCTTTGTTTTTGTTTTTGTTTTTTTGGTAGGATGAATACTTCATTACGAGGCCTCCTGATTTGTTGTCAATCCCTACACTCAGGATGGAAACAGCACCAAGCCCAGCTGGTTTGGGTTCTGGTCTCATCACTGGCTCAGCCACTTGAGAATCTGGACACGTCAGAGGGCTTGCCTGTATCTCTCTTTCCTCCTTTGTCAACACAGGAAAGGAGCTATGCCTCGCTTTCTTCATAGGGTTCTTGTAAACATTGAAGGAGCTGTGTGTGAGAGGCTTTTAAAGCTTATATAACCCAAAGAATTATGTATTCCTGTGAACTCAGAAACAACCACGCTTCCCACTTCCCTGGCAGTTATGGGGAATCAGAGGTTTGTGTTTTTCCTCCACAAAGATCATGTTCACCAGATAATTACACACTTCATTTTATTCAACTTGTGGATTCAGTCACAGGACAGATGCCTAATGGGAAAGAACCCCACCATTTCAAGCAAAATGTTTCTTAAAAATCTATCTTTCATTAGTATCACTAAATAGATACTGCATTTAAACTCTGCTTCCCTGGTAGCTCAGACAGTAAAGAATCAGCCTGCAATGCAGGAGGCCCAGGTTTGATCCCTGGGTCAGGAAGATCCCCTGGAAAAGGAAACGGCACCCCACTCCAGGATTCTTGCCTGGAGAATTCCGTGGACAGAGGAGCCTGGTGTGCTACAACCCATGGGGTCGCAAAGAGTCACACACGACTGAGACACTAACACGTCCACATTTTGAACTCTATTGACTTCTCTCTTGAGCTACAGGCCTGGATGTCCAGCTGAGCCCTGGTTCTCTCCCTCTGAATATCTTACAAGAATATGCCTCTGAATATGCCTGAATATGTCTCTGCTAAACCCACAATGTCTCGTGTCTCAAACTAAACTTCCCACTTTCCATCCTGAATCAATTCTTCCTCTGGACTTCCTCCTTCCTGTTCATCTTCACTGTCCTAACACCTCCAACTGAAGAATCTGGAGCCCCTCCACTTCCCATCACTCTCCATCTGGAAAGAGTGTCTTGCTCACAGATTTCTTTCTTCTCCAAATCTGCCACCACTGCCCTCCTTCTGGCCCCCATCTATCACCACTTTGTCTCAGACGCATGGCTGTGCAGCAGTAAAACTGTTGTCAAATAAAGCCTAGAGAGTCAGCCCAGCAAAAAGTCATTCTTAAATAAGTGATCACAACAATAAGACAAAAGTCATCACTTATGTTGACACATATGTGCTCGCTGGTTGACAAGACCCAGGAGAGATTTTGGAGGTTTTTCTCCCTATGGAACATCTGCTTTGGAACTTATAGCTGAAACTGAGAGCAGCATCTCTCTTGGGAACCCTAAGATACACAGAGTGATTCTGCTTGTTTATCTCACCATCATTGGATCCTTTCCTGAAAATAAACTACATTCCATTGGATGGGGGGTTGTATTTTTGTCCCATGGCAACAATCCCCTAAGGATGCAGGGCAGGAAGCTGGAAAGAACTGCTCCACAATGGAATCCCTGAGTCGCTATGATGGCCCTGGCCTGCCACCCTCTGGACCCCTAGTTGTGTGAGATGAATAACTCCCTTCAAGCCATCCCTGGTCAACTTATTTGTTGCTTGCGATCAAATGAACTCTTGACCAAGAGTGAAAAGACAGAGCTGGAACTCAAGCCCAAATCTGTCTGAGGTCAACACCTGTTCTTTTAAGTGCTACTCTATTGTGCTGTGGCACCCCACTCCAGTACTCTTGCCTGGAAAATCCCATGGATGGAGGAGCCTGGTGGGCTGCTGTCCACGGGGTCACTAAGAGTCGGACACAACTGAGTGACTTCACTTTGACTTTTCACTTTCATGCATTGGAGAAGGAAATGGCAACCCACTCCAGGGTTCTTGCCTGGAGAATCCCAGGGATGGCGGAGCCTGGTGGGCTGCCGTCTATGGGGTCGCACAGAGTCAGACACGACTGAAGCGACTTAGCAGCAACAGCAGCTACTGTGCTGTGGCTTATCTGAGGCAAAAGCTGTACAAATGGAGAAGAAATGAGATGTCCTAACATGGCCAGAGGAGGTTCAGCTGGCAGCTGGTATGCTGCTTTGAAATTACAACCTGTATGGCCATTGTGAGAGGTACCCTCCACAGCCAGCCAACTCCAACTTTAGAGCCACATCGCATGTACCAGGAACAAATTTGGTTGTGTCTTAGGGATGAGGCTGGACTGACACTGATTTGGTTTTCAAAACATTGCCAGAGGCCTGTCCTTTCCTTTGACTGTTCCCCGGGCCTTTAAACCGCACCTATGCCTCAGGAAATATTATAAAATCAGAATCTCAAAAACTGAAGGCATGGTCTCCATCAACATTTGGATCATATGCTCCTTCCACTCTGGGTGATAGAAAGGAATTCTCTTTGCCTCATGTCCTAAGAAACAAGAGACCCTCATCTAATTTGGTCTGTATCTGAATCCTGCAGCCTGGCACCAAATGAGAGACATGGATGAAAATAAATCAAGGCGGGCAGTTTTGTACTAATCAGAACCTGGCTTCCAGAGCATGCCTAAGGAGTTAGAATAAAAGCAAATATCATGGCAGGAAAAAAAGAGGCTGGGAGAGCTGGAGAGAGAGAGAGCGGAGGCAGCTGACTGATGGCAAAGGAATGCAATGTCAGTTTTTATCAGGTTTGACATGGCATCCGTCCTCCACTGCAGGGCCCATCCTCCAGTGTTTACATTTGTCACATCTCTTTTCCTTCCAAACAAAAGATTCTTGATGGTCTGAATGGGTAATTTGTAAGGTGCCAGGGTTCCTCAGCCATCCGTGCACATGTATTTCTGGATGAGGAGAGGCCAAGTGAAGGGCAGCAGCTACATTTTGGAAGCAATGAGGTTGCAATAGACCTAAAGCTGCCTAGCACAAAAATGACCTATTGTGAACCATTCTCTCTATCACATAAAACTTAACAACTTGCTCACCCACTACAGAGGTCACTGTACACCAAGACTTCAAAAATAAGGTGTAAAACAGATTTGCAGAAAAATTTAATGATTTTGACTTTTTTGCCCAGACGAATGAACTTATTCATGTTTGCAAAACTCTCATTTCATGTTTGGTTGTCCTGGCCTCACCTATAGCATGAAAAATGGGTTCACAATTCTCCCATCAGATGTTTAGAGGAATTAGGGATTTGCCCCCATTTTTGCAACAGGATTGAAAGGGGATGTGTGTGTGCAGTGTGAGCATGGGGTTCAAGCCTCCACTGAATCTTGCAGTCTTTTTTAGTTTCATTGATTTACTTTTTGGTTGTGCTGTGCCTTTGGCTGCTCAGGCTTTTCCCTGGTTGTGGAGAGCGAGGGTGACTCTCTAGTTGCGGGCTTCTCACTGCAGTGGCTTCTCTTTGAGGAGTATGGGTGGTAGGGTATGTGGTTTTCAGTAGTTGCAAGTCCTGGGCTCCAGAGCACAGGCTCACTAGTTGCAGCTCAGGGGCTTAGTTACTTCCTGGCATGTGGGATCTCCCAGGATCAGGGATCGAATCCATGTCTCCTGCATTGGCAGGCAGATTCTTTACCACTGAGCCACCAAAGAGACCCAGAACCTGCAGTCTTGATTGGAGTTTTGGCCACAGTAGCTGGGCCTGATCCAATTTATTTCAGTTTTGCAAATAACCTCAAACGGTTGATCAGCTGCTTGTTGATTTTAATCACATCCATAATCAAAATACCAAACACCCTCAGCTCAGCCAATCAGCACGTTTACTGCCGCTATTGTTCTAAGCAAACACAAGACAGGACTGAAACAGGACCCAGGTCTTTAAGGGATGACAGTAGAGACAGGGGGAAAAACAGGAGTGCAGTTTTCTGTTTAAGTGCATGTACGAATTTTTCTTGGAAATGGCTCTAACCCGCACCACATTCAAGGGATCTGGGATACAGTAAAACATAAGAGAGAGCACCACCTAGTAGCCTCCGGAGATAACTAGGTGGTTGGGCCAGGGGCTTAAGGAACCGTGGTCTCCTCATTTGTGAAATGGAGATGACACCATGCACTTGGTAGGAGGTTTAACTACAGTATCATAGTTACAAGAAATATCGTAGAAATACAAGAGCATTTTGCAAGGTGCCTGGCACATAGCAGGGCATTAATGCATGTTAGTGATCATGAGAAGAAGGAGGAGGAGGAAGAGGGAGGAGGGGAAGAGGAAGAAAAAGAAAGAGAAGAAGGAGAAAAAGAAAACATTGGTATAGGGAATTTTCTAAAACAGTACCATGTTTTGTGAGCCCCAGGTGCTCTGGGGCTGGAAAAATCAAGGAAGCCTGTTTTTAAAAGGGAGGATGGTATTTGCCCTTGAAGAGCAAAAATTATTCAAACTGAAAGAATTAGTGAGTGTGAGTCAGACACAACTGAAGCAACGCAGCAGCAGCAGCGTTAGAGCTAGAGTACCGAAGACTTGATGCTTTTGAACTGTGGTTTTGGAGAGACTCTCAAGAGTCGCTTGGACTTCAAGGAGATCAAACCAGTCAATCCTAAAGGAAATCAGTCCCTGAATATTCATTAGAAGGACTGATGCTGAAGCTGAAGCTCTAATACTTTGGTCACCTGAGGCAAAGAACTGATTCATTGGAAAAGCCCCTGTTCTGTTGCTGGGCAAGATTGAAGGCAGGAGGAGAATGGGATGACAGAGGATGAGACGGTTGGATGGCATCACTGACTCGATGGACATGAATTTGAGCAAGCCCCAGGAGTTAGTGATGGACAGGGAAGCCTGGCATGCTGCAGTCCATGGGGTGGCAAAGAATTGGACATGACTGACTGAACTGAACTGAACTGAAAAATTGAACTTGAGTTAAGGGTAAACAGATGTACTGTTTAGGCCTCATGAGGCTTAGAGTGGCCATTGAGGCAGGAGGTCAGCCTGGCCGATGACTGAGGTGCTCTAGGCTGGGCTTTATGTGTGTGTGCTCATTCGTGTCCATGGACAGACTGTAAGCTGTCAGACTCCTCTTTCCATGGAATTTCCCAGGAAAGAATACTGGAGAGGGTTACCATTTCCTCCCTCAGGGGATCTTGCCAACCCAGGGATTGAACCCCCGTTTCCCGCGTCTCCTGAATTATAAGCGGATTCTTTACTGCTGTGCCACCTGGGAAGTCTAAGTTAAAATTTAGTCCTTTTTTTTAATTGGAATATAATTGCTTTACAATGTTGTGATAGTTTCTGCTGCACAATGAAGTGAATCAGCTCTATGCAGACCTATATTCCTTCCCTCTTGGACCTCTCTCCCACCCTACCCCCATCCCACGTACGTCATCACTGAGCACCATAGGAAGCTCAGCAAGGTTTAGTCTTAACACTGAAAGTCTCTTGACCACAAGGAGATCAAACCAGTCAATTCAAAAGGAAATCAGTCCTAAATATTCATTGGAAGGACTGATGCTGAAGCTGACACTCCAATACTTTGGCCACTTGAAGCAAAGAGCTGACTCATTGGAAAAGACCTTGATGCTGGGAAAGATTGAAGGCAGGAGGAGAAGGGGACGACAGAGAATGAGATGGTTGGTGGCATCACTGACTCAATGGACATGAGTTTGAGCAAGCTTTGGGAGTTGGTGATGGACAGGGGAGCCTAGTGTGCTGCAGTCTGTGGTGTCACAAAGAGTCAGACATGATTGACTGAACTAAATATCTAGACTGAGAAAACAGAAATATTGTAGCACAGAGAATAAGCCAAGTCCAGCCCAGGAGATGGTGGCAAGGAGAACTGGCCAGCCCAAGTGGCCCTTGTAGCCTAAAAGTGGTGACAAGTTAGACAGAGAGTCTTGTAGCAAAGCAAGCAGTTTCTTCAGAATGTTGTTACAAGCACTTCATCAATCCACCTGCCCTGTTACACAGGTCCGCACGAGCTCATCCAGGGGGATGCCATGAGCTCATCAACAGGGTCGCTTTGCATTCATCTCAGGGTCCCCAGCTCTCAGCCCAGTTCTGCACACACAGCTGCTTCTGCTGCTGCTAAGTCACTTCAGTCATCGCCAATAAATACTTGCCCGAAGTCCAAGCTAAAGGAAAGTCTCTCAGAAACAGAAGAGGGGAGAAAAATGCCACTCCACAGCCACAGCCCTGCCAGCTCTCCTGCATGTCTCATTTTCTGTTCTTCCCAACTCCAGGTTCTCCATTGCCCTTTGTGATATTGCTTTGTGATATTTTCACCCAGGGAAGAGAAAATGGGACATGGGTGTGCCTTCTATTCTAAATCTTCTACTTCAGCTTCTAGAAACCACTTTCAAGACACAGGTTGATGTAGTCAAAGGAAGAAACAAATGAGGATTCTTCAAACACAACCGCTGCTATCTCTGCATACATGACTCATCATTGTCTTTAAAACTCTCTTTGCAGGGTTTCCTCATGGGTAAATGTAGTGTCAATGATGACTTTATCAGGCTGCAGTCAGTTTCGGACAGTTACTGTTTCTGGTGCTTTTCATCCATTTTTGAAGACCCGCATCCTTTTCTTTCTGGCAATCCTTTTCCTTGAGACTGAAGAATTTCACTTTGCATTTCTTACAGTGCAGGTCTGCTGGCACAGTGACTTTCCTTCTGGGGGTGCATGCATTTGTGCTCTGTTGCTCAGTCGTGTCCAACTCTTCGAGACCCCATGGACTTTAGCCCACCAGGCTCCTCTATCCATGGGATTCTCTTGGCAAGAATACTGGGGTGGGTTGCCATTTCCCTTTCCAGGGGATCTTCCCAACCCAGGGATCAAAACAGTGTCTCCTGCAACTCTTGCCTTGATAGGCATATTCTTTCACCTCTGAGCCATCTATAATGCCCCTTTGCTCAGCTTATCTTTATCTGACGATGTCTGTATTCTTCCTGCTTTATTGAAGGATGTATTTGCTGGAGATAGAATTCTAAATTGACAGATCTCTTTTCTTTTAGCACTTAAAAATGTTCTTGGACTTTCTGACTTCCACGGTTTCTCATGAGAAGGTGGCAGTCAGATGAAAGCTTTTCTCACCTATGGTAACATCTGCTTTTTTTCCTCTGATTTTAAGATTTTTTCTTTATCTTTGCTTTTCTATTGTTTGATGATGATTAATCTAAATGCAGTTTTCATTGGTTTTAATCCTGTTTCTGTTTGCTGAGCTTCTTCCTAGAATGTAAGGTGCATCAGGGCAGGGCTCTTGTCTGTTATCTCATTGTTGCATCTCTAGAACCTAGAAAAGAGCTGACTCTGTGTTGTGGGACTCAGAGAGCATATCCGTCCCATATCTTGCAGCCATCAGGTTGTAGGCATCAGAATTTGAAGTCATTTCCCTTTGACTCCTTACTTGTGTTTCTGCTCTACATGAAGACAAGTCAATGTCACACTGTGTTTCTCATATTAGTAGGGGCTCTACAGGGGCTTCCCTGGTGCTCAGTGGTAAAGAATCCACTTGCCAGTGTATGAGATGCAGGTTTGATCCTTGGGTCGGGAAGATCACCTGGAGGAGGGAGAAGCCAGGGATCCCCTGGCTACCCACTCCAGTATTCTTGCCTGGGAAATCCCTCGGACAGAGGAGCCTGGCAGACCACAGTCCGTGGGGTTGCAAAGAGTCAGACAGGACTGAGGGACTAAGCACCAGCCTCTCTACAGCTATTTTCCACTTAGGAAGTATGCACCATTCTGTCTTTTAGCCTACCACACTTGGCAATAGGACCTGACTTCAAAGTATTTAATTTGCATTGAACTAGTAGCCTTAGGATGAGATGTGCTATCTTCTCTCTATAAGAAAATATTAGAGTCTGTAAAAGGGAGCTAACATGAAAGAAATTTTATTCTAATAGAAATTTACTATGAAAATCAGCAGAGCAGAAAGTTTTACAACCATGTTAAAATTTCAATTTCTACAAGGTAAAATAAACCTGTATAGTTATTTTATTTGCATCAGAATGCACTGAATAAACACCAACTTAAATACAATTTTCCAGATAATCAAAGGAGCCCACCTCTATGATCTTTCACATGAAAATGAAAAATACAAACAATGAAAGATGTAATTGAAACAAACTCATGGAATAATACATTTCTAAAACTCTGCACAAGTGTTCTAAATGCACTCACATGCATTGTTTCATTTCATCTTCTGACATTTTTGTGAGAAGTATATGATATTTATTATTATTATTATTAAATCAACTTTTTACATCTAAAACTTGGGGAAGTTGTTACTAATACATGAAAGAGCTAAGATTTAGATTCAGAGCAAATCCTGTTTTTAGTGTTTACCAGGTGGCTTGAATCAACTGTACATAGATAAGGTAAAATATTTACACTAGACTTCCCTGGTGGCTCAGAGGTTAAAGTGTCTGCCTCCAATGCGGGAGACCTGGGTTCAATCCCTGGGTCGGGAAGATCCCCTGGAGAAGGAAATGGCAACCCACTCCAGTATTCTTGCTGGAGAATCTCATGGACTGAGGAGCCTGGTGGGCTGCAGTCCATGGGGTCACAAAGAGTCGGACACGACTGAGTGACTTTACTTACTTACTTAAGACTAGAGTGAATAATTTGAGTTTCATATGAGGGCAGTGCTATTTACATGAGGTGAGATTGAATTGATTGTGTGTGTGTGTGCATGTAGTGTTTATATGACATGTATACACATACTAAAGCATATATTTTCATATATGTACACATAGACATACACTCACATGTGTGTAATATATTGGAAGATATACATATATTCACAAACATATATATGCAGTTAGAAAAATCTCAAAATGAGCATGAAAATATCATAAACTAACTGAGTGGAGAAGAGCTAAGTGGGAAAATTCGGGGAGAAGAATCAGAGAGCAAACGGAAAGAACAGAAGAACAACAACAACAACAACAAATGGTCGCTGCTGCCAGTCAGTCCATTAAACAAGGACATAAAGCATCCAGCACTCAAGTCACCATTTCTCCACACCCACGGCTGACCACACTCACTGATTACGGCGTTCTTTCCACTGAGCTTGGATACAACCATGGTTCTCCCTGAAACTGTGCTCCAAGCAGCCATTGCCAATAAATCAGAGTTAGCACCAACGCTGCCTCAGGAAATATTTCCTGACTTTGTACTCAGCAGTATTTTTAATTCAGCACAATAAACTACAAAGACCTCTCACTTAGATTCATCCATTCTATTAATCACTGGGCAGTCAATATGCCCTCCTACAGCTAGTTCCTTCTTGTGATCTTACCTTAGATGCCCATCCTCAGAGAAACTGCCTCCTGGAAGGAAGTTTTATAACTTCCTGTTTATATATGAATAATTCCTATATATAAATGCTGCTGCTGCTAAGTTGCTTCAGTCGTGTTTGACTCTGTGCAACTCCATAGACGGCAGCCCACTAGGCTCCTCTGTCTCTGGGATTCTCCAGGCAAGAACACTGGAGTGGGTTGCCATTTCCTTCTCCAATGCATGAAAGTGAAAAGTCAAAGTGAAGTCGCTCAGTCATGCCGGACTTTTAGAGACCCCATGGACTGCAGCCTACCAGGCTCTTCCGTCCATGGGATTTTCCAGGCAAGAGTACTGGAGTGGGATGCCATTGCCTTCTCTGCTACCATGTCCTAGGTATACCTGCAGTGAACATTGGGGTATATGT